>MDKJ01109852.1:0-23322 GCA_005239525.1 Nicotiana knightiana
AGAAAACTCAATATTTACACTATAGTTTAAATTATGCAAAAAAAAATAAAAATAGTTTACTTAGTAAAATTCTAATTAAAAGATACTCCAAATATATATATATATATATTCTTTAAGAATGTGAGTATTATTATTATTATTTATTTACTTATTTTAATTAAATAAAATCTACTAAGTGTAAGATAAAAGCTTAAAACATTAATATTAGACCTAAAAGGAATATTTACACTAAAATAGTATAAAATTTGAGTGTGGTCAAAAATTAGTTGTTCACAATATTGTATGTTCTATTAAAATAATTTATATCAATTGGATATGGTAAATAAGTGTATAAGTCATATAATAAGTAATATGGGGTCTAAGGAGAGGCCTAAGTCTAAGTCAAGTTGGAAAATTACATAATAGGCTAAATTTCCAAATGAGTTCGCACAAGTCCAAACTTTGGACGAGAATATCTACATGTATATATGGTGTTATGTGATTAAGAACCTATCAAATGAAATATCTTCAAGCCTAGTTTCTGATGCTTCAAACTATTCATCATTTGGACATTTCTACACAAAGTTATGATCAAATTACCAAAGGGTGGCATAATGCAATTTTGCGACCATTCTGCGACTATTATGCGTTCGCAGAAGTGGTTATGCGACCGCAAAATGGTCGCAAACCTATTCAGTGAAGCCCGATTCTGGGAACCAATTTCGCGATCTATTATGCGACCCACATACCTGTTTTGCGGTCCATTATGCGACCGCAAACCCGATTTTGGAGGCTTCTTTTTCCTATTTTCATAAACCGACCACATCTTGATAAATAGGCTTTGGGGATTCTTTTGGGGGCTATTTCCTACTAAATCTAGAGAGATGTGGGAGCATTTTAGATAGGGAATGAGGAACCTAACATCCTAATCATCCAATCTTGCACAAATTCTCAAGAATCAAGGAAGCTAATCTCTATCTCACTATCCTTCCGTGTCAGTCCTACTTCTAAGATTTCATATAAGAGATTATGAGTTCAAAAATATATTGTGGGGTTAAAAATGAGCCATGTATGTGACACTAAGATTTAGTATGTGGGATGTTCTTGTTGAAATTGGTTGAGGGAAGAAGGAATTTTCACTGTAGAACCTTGTAGTCTATTTCACATGCTAGGTGTTTGATGAAATTCCTAAGAGAGTTACACCATGGGAAATATTTCTAATTATTAATCAATTTTCGCTACCTTTCTATAGATTATTATCGCTAGAGGTGTTGGTGCGTTGTAGTAACTTAAGGAAAGCTTAACCAGGTATGTTGGATAAACTTCCTCTCTCGGAATTGAATTCCATAATGTTTCCGTAAGTATAAGTATAACTGGCTCAAAATCCCTAATTTCTACGTTCCGGGTTATCCCCTATAAACTCATCTAAATTTATTATTCCGAACGAGCCTTATATTGAACAATATATGTTTAAAGTATGTGTTGCTTATTAAAATGGTAGGGCTTTTGAGTTGTACTTTAAATAAAAACTGGTATACCAATTAGGTGAGGAAAACTCGATATGCTTAATACTCATAATTGCTCTTATATGTACTAAATGTCTTGATTAAGTGTGTCTAGTTGTTGATAAACTATAAAGACGTCTGAAAATGAATTAAATGAGCCGGAGAAATAGAGTGTGGATAACGTTTATAATTGTGCCTAGTGATGCCTATGAAATGAGAAAATATATGAAACATATTACGAAAGGAGACTCGACTCAACTGTTTTAAAATGACTTCTAAAAGTAGATTTTTCCTAAAAGCGCTATCAAGGTATGCATGGATAAAAACCCCTCTTCTTAGAAATTGAACTCCCATGGTGCCCATACAAATGGTGTAAGTTCCAACCTTGATTGATGCAGAAAATAATATTCCAAACGTGCTTGTGTTGTAAGAATGTATGTGCAATATGTAGTTGAATTCTCCCATTATGCTATCTTGTCACTTGCGGATGTGTTAAAGATATGAAATATGTGTTAAATTGCCAAAGTATGTGAAAACCTCTATATGCCCACGATTCATAATTTCTCCTGTGTATACTTAATATCTTGAATTGAAAGGCTTGTTTGACGAAATTGATCATAATATGAAATATGGGAAAAGAACTCGAATTATGAAATGTGACCAAGTGTCAAGTGTGATATAACAATTGTGGCCACTAGTGCCGAAGAAATTGAAATATGTGAGGGGAAATATGGAAAGAGATGATTGATGGAAAATGGAATGTATTGAGTGAGACGGACTAGCCGATCCGGCCGTGATCGGACGCCATGCCGCACACATGGTGGTATTGTGCTAGAAATTTAAACCAAAATGGAGACGGGAATTGAGATTGTATAGAATCTCTCCATTGAGATGACCTAGCCGATCGGGTTGTGATCGGACTCCGTGCCAAGAGTACGGTGACGTTATGAATAGTGGTATTGTGGATAGTGGTATCATGAACTGTGGTATTATCGGTACTAAAGATCTCCCAACTAAAAATATGTATTACTTTCGTATTTTGAAAATTTTTATGTTTCAATTGCGCATGTGGATATTGTTGACTGTGACTTGTTGTTTCTATGGCTTTCTTTTTCTCACATGGTTATTTTATTTTGGAAGATGACTTTTAGCTTTACATACTAGTACTATTCGACAATACTAACGTCCCTTTTGCCAGGGGCACTGCATCTTTAATGGATGCAGGTGGTTCCACGATAGGCGGCAGTGATCAGTGATAGAGGTACGCTCCTTTCAACTAATTTGATGATCCCCACTTTATTTCGGGGTTCCGTGTCATTTGGTTATCATGTACTTTATATTTTGAGGTATAGCCGGAGCTTGTTGCCTGCATTTCCATATTACTCTTCAGTTATACTTAGAGGCTTCGTAGACAGGTTGTGGGTGGTGTTTGATATTGGAAATTAAATTAGGAATATTGGTATGAGGTATTTGGCAAAATATGTTTTTCTTCATATCCATAAAAAAATTGTAATATTTTGGATATTATGGTTGAAACTGCTAATAGAAACAAAATGGAGTTATTGATGAAATATTTACAAAGTATGATTAATGAAGTTCATCTCCTCTTTATTCATGAATTACTGTTTTCGCCTATTTTTCCCGATATTTTTTTGGATCATGATATAAAATACCACCGGTAACAATGTTAATTTCTGATTGAAATTAATTTGACCCGGTACTAGGGACAACCTGAATAGGAGTAGGTACACTTTTCCCCTCGGACAAGGCTTTCATACGAAGATATCTGACTCTATCTTGAGAGTGTATCCATATGTGTCTAGCCAAAGTTCCCGTCTCCCCCTCCCCTGCGATCCAAAATATTTAAAAACTAACTCCTTACCACAAGTTTTACACTTGTTCTTATTTTGTGGAATTATTTGAGTAAAAAATGGCCAAACAATAGATGTTTCCGTCCGTTTGGCACGTTGTCTAGAAAAAGTAAGGCAGTTCAGGAGTATCAGACGGGGCATCATTTGGATTATCACTAGTTGGGTTAACTTCAGGTTCAGGACTAGTGGGTGCATCGTCATTCGGTTGAGTTTCATCAAAATCTATTCCGTCATCATCATTTTTATCATTAGTTGGATTACCATAAAGAGCATTCATATATTCATGGTCTAATTGTTCACCAGGTGCAATATTGATAGCTTATAAGTACCTTTGTTTTATATTTTGATGATCTAACAAACTTAATTTTAAGAACCAGATAAGGAACCTGATTCACTTTTGGTACACATTCCCAAGAGCATGAAAACAACCTAACTCAAGATGGAGATGGTTGTCAGAACTTCAGAAGTTAAAGAATCAACACAGGGAACATATGGTCTTAGGTTCCCCTGTAATTGTACTAAGTCAACTCTCCACAGCTGGAAAATGACTGACTGCACTGCACACGCAAACAGTACAACACAATGCAGCAGTCACTTCCATTGGGAAGGACCTTGTATCATAAGTGGATTACATTATTCAATTGATGTCATCAATGTTATATTAACATTAAACCAATGAAAAAACATCACTTGAACACTAGAGAATTTACTCAAGCACTCCAAGTGATTGATTATCAAGTAAAATGATTCTCGAGTGCATCAAGAACAAAGTACGACGCTACTATGGACCAGTTCCACATCAAGTCTTTGTATGCCCTTAGTAGAGTTGTAAATTTGTATTAGTTCTTTAATTGTAATTCCTACTTAGCTTGTCTATAAGCATTGATTAGGAAACTCTTGTAAATCATAAACTTCAGTGTTTGTGCCTTGACTAGAGTTAGTCATGTTATGAAGTCTTTGTAATAAGGGGTATTACAAAGTGACTTGTAATAGGTGTGTTACAAGTTAGTGAGGGATTAAGTAGTTAATTCATAGGTTACATATGTTGTAATCTGAAAGTTGCTCAGTCGTGAAGTTGAAATCTTACAAGTGTAGGTCGTGGTTTTTAATCCCGTTGAGCTGAGAATTATCACGAAAAAACTCTCAGTGTTATTTATATTCTGCTGTGTGTGTGTAATATATGGAAACTAATAGGGAACCTGGTCTCTATATAGTTTAGTGAGCCCTCGAATTCTATCAATTGGTATCAGAGTAGGTTCTTTCTATCAGGCTAAAACCTAGAAAGGATCCTCATGGCTGCTCCACCAAACTTTGAAGAAGGTCAGTCTACTTACAGGCCACCTAGGTTCAATGGTCAGTACTATGGGTGGTAGAATACTAGGAAGCACGACTTCATCATGGCTGAAGACTCTGAGCTATGGGATGTCATCTGTGACGGGCCCTTTGTCCCTACCAAGAATCTTGGAGATCCAGCTGCAACCATTCCCAAGACGAGGAAGGAATTTAATGATGTTGATTGAAAGGCCATAGAGAAGAATTTTCGTGCAAAGAAAATTTTTGTGTGTGGCATAGGTTCTAATGAATACAATAGGATATCGACATGTCAATCAGCAAAAGTAATCCGGGAAGCTTTGTAGACATCTCAAGGGAACAACATAGGTGAAGCAATCCAAAATCGACATGCTCACCACTGAATATGAGCTCTCCAGGATGAAGGATGATGAATCCATCCAAGATATGCACACTCGATTCACCTCCATCATCAATGAGCTTCACTCTCTTGGTGAAATCATTCCTAGAAACAAGCTCGTCAGAAAAATCCTTAGTGTACTGTTGAGTTCTTGGGAAAGCAAAGTAAATGCCATCACTGAGGCGAAGGATTTGCAGACACTGCCACTGATGAGCTTGTTGGAAACTTGAAGACTTATGAAACTAAGAAGAAGAAGGATAATGAAAGAAGAGAGCACAAAAGAGAAAAGAACCTGGTCCTTAAGACATACAACAATGATTCAAGTGGTGAAAATGGTGATATGACATACCTGAAAAGAGGATTTCAGAAAATGGTTCGCAGGAATGGAGGTATTCCAAAAAGGGGCAGTTCTAACAAGTTAAAAAATTATGATCTTTGTCATAAATATAGCAAGCCAGGATACTTCATCAAGGATTTTCCTCTCCTAAAGCAAGATTAGTTCAAGCACAACTCAGATAAAGCAGCCAAGAGGAACCCGATTCCTGATAAACGTTTCAAGAGAAAAAATACCGTTGACAATATTGTGAAGCAAGCTCTTGCTGCATGGGGAGACTCTCCAGCGAGTCTGAAGTAGAAAATGATCATGGTGGCAGTTCAATGATGGTAGTGGAAAGTGAATCAACTGAGTATGAATCAATTTTTGTGTTGATGGCTCAATCTGATGACAACGAAGATGACGACGATGATGAGGTAAATTTTCTGGATGTTCAGAGAAATCTGAAATCTTACTCTCCTAAAAAGCTCATGTCATTAGAAAATGTGTTAATTGATGCATACCATAGTCTTATAAATGATAAAGATGCTTTAACTATGGAACTAGGAGTAGTTGAACAAACCAGAGATGACCTAGTAGTCGTTGTAGTTGATTTGAAAGAAACAATAGAGAACCTGAAAAATGAAAAAGATGCCTTAGATGAGAAAATTGCATGTATAGAACATGAAAGAGATGATCTAATGGTTTTTGTGGTAGACTTAAAGGAAACCATTGAGTGTGTAAGTAAGGAAAAAGAAACCTTAACTGATAGGGTTGCTAACATTGAGTAACTACTGCTAGAGGACCTGGTCATTCACATAGAAAATGCATACTGCCTGCTTGGACTAAAAGAGCACTCGTTCATCCCCTCCCTCATTACAAGGGACTCAAACTTGTTTGGGTTCCTAAATCTAATCCTTGATTTACTTGTGTAGGGAGCACTGAAGGGGAGCAACCAACAATGGTACATGGATAGTGGTTGCTCAAAGCACATGACTGGGAGTACAATAGATTTCCTTTCACTGAAAGCCCTGCAAGGGGGGAGTGTATCCTTTGGAAATGGCAAAAAAGGATACATTCTAGGAGTTGGAATGATTGTGAAGGCACTCACTCACTCAATTGAGAACGTGTACTATGTCAATATCCTGAAGTACAGTCTCTTGAGTGTCTCTCAGATATGTGACAAGGGAAATAAAGTGGAATTCTTGTCCAAGATATGCACAATCACAAATCTTGTGACTGGTGAGGTGGTGCTCGTGGCCAAAAGATATAAGAATATTTATGTTGCTGATTTGAGTCCCTGCAAAGTGGTGATCTAAGCTGTTTGAGAGTTGTTGATGACAATGCTGAATTATGGCACAGAAGGCTGGGACATGCAAGTTTTTCACTACTAAACAAACTGGTTTAGAAGGACCTGGTTCGTGATCTGCCCAAGTCGAGCTTCAAGGAACACAAAGTGTGCGATGCTTGTGCAAAAGGAAAACATGTCAGATCTTCATTCAAGCCCAAAAAAGAAGTCAACACCTCAAGGCCACTTGATCTTCTTCATATGAATCTATGTGGACCTATGAGGGTGCCAAGCAGAGGAGGAAAAATATATATCTTTGTGATAGTGGATGACTACTCCAGGTTCACTTGGACTCTGTTCCTCAGAGCCAAGGATGAGACTTTTCAATTATTTGTGGCCTTTGTCAAGAAGATCCAAGTGAAGATGGGAACAAACGTAGCCTGCATTAGATCAGATCATGGGACAGAGTTTGATAATGTCAGATTCGATGAATTCTGTATTGAAGATGGCATTACTCACAACTTCTCTGATCCAAGAACACCAAAACAAAATGGAGTTGTGTAAAGTAAGCACACGACTCTTGAAGATATGACGCGGACAATGTTAATTGATAGTGGGATTGCAAATAATTTCTGAGCAGAAGCTGTCAATACTACTTGCTACTTGGTGAACAGGTGCATGATCAGGTCCCTTCTAAAGAAAACACCTTATGAGTTGATGAATGGAAGGAAGCCTAAGCTGACTCATTTGAGGGCATTTGGCTGCAAATGTTACGTTTACAACAATGGCAAGGATCAACTTGGAAAATTTGATGCCAAAAGTGATGAAGGAATCTTCCTGGGTTACTCGTCTCAAAGTAAAGCTTACAAAGTGTACAACAAAAGAACCCAGTGTGTTGAGGAGAGTGTACATGTGATCTTTGATAAGTCTCACCTCTCTTGTGAGAATGACATGAATGCTGATCAAGATGGAGAACCCTTATTGTTTCCAGGTGAAATTATTGACATGGCAAATGGGAAGGCAGATATGATGAGTCATGTCAAGGAATCTAGTGAAGATAATGCAACTACTTCTCCATTCATTGGAGAGGAACCTAGTCCCACGATCACAACAACTGAAGCGTAAAATAGAGTTGTTGATGCAGTCTAAGATACTCCACTTGCTGAAGAAAGAAGCGGCCAAGAAACTCAGTCAAACATACCTGGTTTCTCTACTAATGATATTCAAGCACCAAATTGGAAGCACAAAAGTTCACATCCTCTTGACAACATAATCACCCCTCTTGATTCAGCAGTTCAAACCAGACCAAAAGCCAGAAATTCACTTGCCTTTTCAGCCTTTCTTTCCCAAATAGAACCCAAAAATATCAAGGAAGCACTGAAAGATGCAGACTGGATCACAACCATGTAGGAGGAGCTGCATCAATTTGAGAGAAACAAGGTATGGCACCTGGTTCCTAGAACTGCAGATCGTACCATCATAAGGACCAGGTGGGCATTCAGGAACAAACTTGATGAGTTTGGGAATACAACAAGAAACAAGGAAAAGCTTGTAGTTCAAGGCTACAATCAGGAAGACGAAATTGATTATGATGAGACATTTGCTCCAGCTGCTCGAATGGAGGCTATCAGAATTCTTATTTCCTTTCCATCTCATATGGAATTCACACTGTTCCAAATGGATGTCAAAAGTGCATTCCTTAGTGGCTTCCTCAAAGAAGAAGTTTATGTCAAGAAGCCTCCTAGATTTGAGTGTCACGAGCATGTGTTCAAGCTAGGAAAGGAACTGTATGGGTTAAAGCAGGATCCTCAAGCTTGGTATGAACGGTTATCAAAGTTTCTTTTAGAAAATGGTTTTACAAGAGGAAAAATTGACAGCACTCTTTTTCTGAAGAAACGAGGGAGGAACCTGCTCATTGTTCAAGTATATGTTGATGACATCATTTTTGGAGCCACAACTGACTCTCTTTGTGAAGAGTTTGCAAAAGTCATGGGGAGTGAGTTTGAGATGAGAAACATTGATAAGCCAGCAGAAGTACATCAAGGAGCTTCTGAAAAAATTTGACTTGGAAGCATCAAAAGTAAACGACACTCCCATTTCCACTGCTACACATCTGTACATGGATGGACCTGAGTCTTCTGTAAATCAAACCATGTATAGAGGCTTCATTGGATCCCTCTTCTATCTCACTGCAAGCAGACCAGACATTGTGTTCAGCATGGGTCTCTTTGCAAGGTTCCAATCAAATCCCAAGGAATCTTATATGAAGGCTGCTAAAAGAATTTTGAGATATCTTAAAGGAACACAGGACCTGGTTCTCCACTATCCTTCAGGTGATAATTTTGATCTCATTGGGTATGCTGATTATGCAAGTTATCTAGTGGACAGGAAAAACACGTCTGTAATGGCACATTTCTTGGGTTCCTGTCTTATCTCATGGGGCACAAGGAAGCAAAACTCAATGGCACTCTCAACAGCTGAAGCAGAATATGTAGCAGTTGCTTCTTGTTGTGCTCAATTACTGTGGATCAAGCAGCAATTGGAAGACTTTGGGGGTTTACACTGGTTGTGTACCTCTCTTGTGTGACAATACAAGTGCAGTCAACATGGCCAAAAATCCAGTCCAACACAAGAGGACCAAGCACGTTTACGTCATCATTTCCTCAGGGACAATGTTGAAAAAGGTCTCATCTGTATGAAGTTTTGCAACAATGAAGATCAAATTGCAGACATCTTCACCAAATCCCTGAGCAGAGAACATTTTGAGAGAAATCGCGTGGCACTAGGGTTGAGAGAAATCACCTGCCATTGAACGACCCAAATCCCCAAGAAAAATGTCGTCGTTTTAGAACCGGTCCCTCACTTTTCATAAATACATCCATCAACATCACAACTCTTCACTTCCAAGTTCAAAATTCTCTCTGTGTCTTCTCTCTTCTCAACCCACAAAACTTCTCTAGTAAAATTTAACCATGTCTTAAAATCATGTAACTCCCAATGTACCTGACAGTAACCCCATTAAGTCCACACCAGTTAGAAATCCAGCGGTAGACTCCTCACCTAACACAACCAATAGTCCAAACCCTAGATCAGAGTCCCCTCCACACTATACTCCCTCTCCTACCCACTTAGATTCTGGTCCTCATCAAAGTCACGAAAAGTCGACTCCGAGCAAGTCTGAGAATGCAGTCCTCCTCCAATATCGCCAGTCAAACAAAGTGAACAGTGTAAACATGGTGACTTGGTTCAAGAAGAAAATCAGGAAACATCGACTCTCTCCATGGAAGATCCCTCTAGTGAAAACCCAGCGATCAACCTTGAAAAAGCCGAGACAACCGGGACAGGTTGCGATGCTAAAGGTATCACTGCTCCCTCTGTTGAAATTTCTATGGAACCATAAGAATGGGAGGCAATAGAGAATATGCTCTCCATCGCTTCTGTTGCGAACAAACACACCCATGCAAGTATACGTGGTCGTCAAGTAATAGAGTAGTAAGTAGAGTATCGTTCCCACAAAGACTTATGATTAAATTTTGACTGATTCAAACTAAAATAACTTATCGATTTAAGAAATTTCTCACAAAATAGATAATATACTAATTTACTACCTAAAAACTATCAAGTAATGAAATAACTAGAAATCGACCACAACACTTAAACAATTTCATATAACAATCAATAGGAGATAATATTCCAGGGTCACGGGTTAACTAACAATCGTGTTGCGTTCTTAGGATGACTAATTGATTTATCTGGATTGTTGATTGACAGGGTTGATATTACTCATAAGAATCTATCGAGTTCTTACTCGCCTATTCAAGTTAACTTAATGCCTATACGTCTATGGAAATAAGATTAACAAGAATGCATTCACACTTCCTGTATTTCAACCGAGCAAGGAAATTAGGTATATGTCTATCCTAATTGCGAATCCGTTCCCCGATGCCCGGGCTCAAGAACATGCTCTATTTAATTCTATGTGCAATGTAGAATTCCCACATTCGAGTTCAACTCTAGATTCATAGATAGTATCTCACTGTTAGCTACTCAACAAAATAATTAAGAACATAATTAAATAAACAACCCAATATGATAAAATCAAAATCGTCAATTTGAACTTCAAAAATCAACATTCATGTATCACCCATGACCCTAGAACAATAGTTTTCTTAGCCACTGATGTTCACACAATCATCAAAAAAATTGTTTTTACACATAAAATCAATGAATACTAGACTAAGGATGGAAATATTGATCAACTCCGTGCTCCCAAGTTTTCCGTCCTTTTGTTTTTCTCTCCAAGTTAGGTCACCCCTTAAAGAATAGTGTTTATTTGTGTATTTATACCGTGTAAAAATAACCTCGGATGAATATACCCTTTCCAAGCCGAAGTAGACATTACTCTACAGTTTTTGCACACACGCGTCGCGCCTCGCGTCACTCCATGCAGTGCGCTAATGTATTTTTCTTTAGAGTACACAATTTCTCTTGGCATGCCAATTTTTACATTGCCGCGTCGCACCCTGCGGCGTGGTAGTATAAGTTTCTCAGAGTAAACTTGTCTCGTCTTCTTTTGACATCCAGACTTGGTACACGACCCCCCAACACGATATCATTGTAATTTATTGGGCTTTTACTCAGACTTCAAAGCTCCAAATTAACTTTTAAACTCGGAATCACTTCCTGCAAGGCATAAAACACATACTAAGTGCAATTCACTATCATTTAAGCTCAAGTACACATAAAATGTAGTAATTAGAGTTAAATATTACGGCTAAAACACTAGTTTCTAGCCTAACATCATCTTTTGAAGGGGTTGTTGTAGAGGAAGGTACATGGGGTGGGGGAGAGGGTATGAGCCTCAGGGAGAAGAGCCTCAGCCTATAGAAGAAGGGGGAGCACTTGTGCCATTTGAATAAATGACACAAGATGATGCTACTGGGGTCTCAAATGATGGACCTGATCCCTCCACGGAGGATCCAGGTCAGGAATCATCTCTCCAGGTCAGTATTGATCCTGCTCCTTCTCCCCACTTCTATGCTGAGCCCCTGAATATGGTGGTGCCGGAGATGAAGTCTGATAGTGAAGAGGACCTAGATGATATGGTGATTAGCAATTTTATCAGGGTTAGGAGTAAGCCAGTGGAAACTACAGAGCCACCCCCTAAGCGACCCACTACACGATTGTAGAAAAAGGAGGCTCTAGAGTCTGCTCTCAAGAAAAGCCAAAGGAGTCAAAGAAAGAGAAAGTTGGTCAAGGATGGAAAAGCTGTACAAGAAAAGGATGTTCCTGTGGTTGCTGTGGACGAGGAAGCCGAAGAGGAACCTAGTTCCTTGACTCACAAGTCTTTGAGGCAGAAGCAATATCCTTCTCAATTCAACAAGCACACTTCTAAAAGTGTTGAGAGTCCTTTTAAGAGCGCTGATGCTACTTCCAGTGAAAAGTTTGTGAAGAGTTCTGGTGACAAAACAGTGAAAGTGAGTAGTGACAAGTTTGATGATGAATAAGTGGAAGTTTCTAGTGAGCATATGCATGCAAAATCTGTTGAAAATGGACAGTCCAGTCGCAAGTTAGTGAAAAGAAAGCTGGATGATGATGAGGAACCCGGTTCCTCCAAGAAAGCAAGAGTTGGTGAGAGTTATGGAAAAGAGAAGCTCATATATAAAAAGGTGTTGTGGGGCTGCACATTTGCCCCTGAGATTATGGAGATGGTTGGGATGAGGCAGTTCGTAAAAATCTGTGATTACCAGCAGTGGAAACACTTGTTCACATTTGATGTACCAAAGGTGTATGAGGAGGAGGTGTGGAGCTTTTATGCAGACCTCTTCAAGGTTGAAGAGGATCACATTTGTGCATTGGTCAATGGAGTGGACATAGTGATGGACTCTGCTGTGCTGGGGTCAATTCTTGGAGTTCCTACTGAAGGGTTGTCATCCGTTCAGGGTGCTTGCACGTCAAATTTCAGAAATGCCATTGTCAAGGAAAGGGCAATCCAGCAAGGGGAACGGAATAAGAAGGCATTCCTTCCAGTCCATAAGTTGATTTTTAAGATGGTTAACAAGGTACTGCATCCCCGTACTGAGAGGATATCTATCACATCAAAGGTTGACCTAGTCTTTATAGAGGCCCTGGATAGTTTTACCACCATCAATCTGCCTAGAATTATGGATGAGCACATGCAAAAATTGGTAGATTTTAAGGATGGCAACCATGGGCTATCTTACGGGTTCCTCCTCACAAAGGTTTTCAAGTTCTTTAAGGTACCTCTAAGACAGGCCAAAGTAAGGACCAAGAAGCAGACCTTCTCCAAGACCACCCTTGAGGAGTGTGATGCATTGTCAAGGCCGGAGGAGTCGGAAACACCTCTACTATCTGATCAATGTCCAGAATAGTGCCACAGAGGAGATAAGGAAGTTGAAGGCAAGGAACGCCATTTTGGAGAATCATCTCAGTCAGTTAAAAGAGGCACCAGGTTCTAGCAGTTCTCACAACTCAGAGGTTGCCCGGCTGACGACCTGAAGGAGAAAATGCTCAATGAATAAATGTCCGCAAATCCTCGGATGGATCTTGTCCTCAAAACCCTTGTCACATCCTCAAAGCCCTCTGTTTTGATGATGTTTGTTTATGGTACTTGTTTTTTGTTTTTTTTGGGATTGTGGATGGTAACAATGATTCTGCTCCCGCCTGTAACAGTCCAAATTTGGTTAATGCAAGTCTTTCCTTTTTGCTGTTTATGATATTGCTCCTCTGTCTTTGTTTTCTATCATGTTGTGTGCACACAAGTGGCATGAGTTAACCACACTAGACTTCTTTATGCCTTTTAGTTGGTCTGGGCTTTTTATGATGCCAAAAGGAGGAAGATTTATTTCGCATAATTGAACAATGATGTGCACTGATTAAGGGGGAAATACAGATTCAAGGGGAACTCACTGAGGTTCTTGATGCACTATCTGGTTTTTGTGGTTCTTTGTAGGATTTTCAATTATAAGTTTGTCATCATCAAAAAGGGGGAAATTGATAGTTTATAAGTACCTTTATTTTATGTTTTGAAGATCTAACAAACTTAATGTTAAGAACCAGATAAGGAACCTGATTCACTTTTGGTACACATTCCCAAGCGCATGAAAACAAACTGACTCAAGTTGGAGATGGTTGTCAGAACTTCAGAAGTTAAAGAATCAACACAGGGAACACATGGTCTTAGGTTCCCCTGGTGTTTGTACTAAGTTAACTCTCCACAGCTGAAAAGTGACTGACTGGACTGCGTACGAAAACAGTACAACACAATGCAACAGTCACTTCCATTGGGAAGGACCTTGTACCATAAGTGGCTTACATCATTCAAGTGATGTCATCAATGTTATATTAACATTAAACCAGTGACAAAACATCACTTGAACACTAGAGAATTACTCAAGCACTCCAAGTGATTGATTATCAAGTAAAATGATTCTCCAGTGCATCAAGAACAAAGTACGACGCTGCTAAGGACCAATTCCCACATCAAGTCTTTGTATGTCCTTATAGAGTTGTAACTTTGTATTAGTTCTTCATTTTAATTCCTACTTAGCTTGTCTAGAAGAATTGATTAGGAAAATCTTGCAAATCATAAACTTTAGTGTTTGTGTCTTGACTAGAGTTAGTCATATTGTGAAGTCTTCATAATAAGGGGTATTACAAAGTGGCTTGTAATATGTGTGTTACACGTTAGTGAGAGATTAAGTAGTTAATTCCTAGGTTACATAGACTATAATCTGAAAGTTGCTCAGTAGTGAAGTTGAAATCCTACAAGTGTAGGTCGTGGTTTTTAATCCCGTTGAGCTGGGAATTTTTCACGTAAAAACTCTCAATGTTATTTACATTCTGCTGTGTGTGTGTGTGTGTGTAATCTGTGAAAACTAATAGGGAACCTGGTCTCTATACAGTTTGGTGGACCCTCGAATTCTATTAAATGTTATGGCAAAATTGACTCTCGGTAAATTGTAATAAACTATTATCGCTATCAAGAATAGCAGATATAGGACGAATTTGGGGTTTGTTTTGGGGAACCTGGGGAAGTGGAGGAGGAACAGAGTGACTACTAGATTCTCCACTCTTGGATTTTTCCTTATTTTTACTAAATATTTTTTAAGGAATAAGCCATCTTAATGAATCAAGCAATACACAGTAAATAAAACAAACAAAACTATAATATTAAAACTTAAGAGTTAGAGAGAGTTTACTGAATTGACGAACAACTTGTTGAAAATTAATTTATCGTTGAAGACGTGAAGACTTCAATTCAACAACTTCACAATTTTTTCACAAATTGTAACAATAAAGTAACAATAATAGCAATTATAGAAGAATTTTAGAGAGAGATTGTGATAGATTGATGATTTTGTAAGAAAAATGAAAGAATGAGGGGGTATTTATAGTTGAAAAAAGAGGAAAAAGTGTAATTATAAAAAGTTTGGGGTTAAACTAAAGTTGCAGAGGGGAGGAGGGGGTTAAGTGACTATTTATAAAATAACCAACGACTATTTTTAAAGGCCAACAACCAGATTTTTGCAATCCCAAACGATTTTTTTTTTAAAATTATGATCGTTGGGACCGTTTAGACCCGCCAAGGAATGACTCGATATGGTCCTTCCCAATTTGGCGTAGTTTCCCTTTATTCGGGTCTCGAGTATTGAGGGTGACTTTCCATAGAACTAAGTCCCCGATTCCAAAATGGCGAAGGTTGGCCATTCTATTAATATCTCTCGATTCTTTGTTTCTGTGTGGCCATCCGAACAACCGCAGCTTCCCATTTTTCATCCAAAACTGTCCCGATCTCGCCCCCTTTTTTCAGGAACCAGCCCACCCCCTTGGTCCTGATTCTAACCGGTTATGGCCTGTTTAGGTACATAAAACTGTTTGATCCGCGGTCCTGGGCCTGGATCGGCCCACCCTTAGACCCATATCTGTTACTTGTTGGAACTACCTCAGGATAAAACTAATTTGTGTTCAAAGTAATGCTTCTTCTATTACACGCGTTTAAGGAATTACTTAACGTCAATTATTTTTTTTCCAAAACAACCAAAGTGTTTTACACTTTTGCAAATACTATAAAATGATCTCAAGGTGTTCCTCATTATTAAACTATCAAAATCAGCTTGGTCTAGTAGTAAGGGAATCGAATGGTTTTCTCTGGGGATGCGAATTTTGTTCTTTGTAGTTTCTGCACCAGAATTTTATCAAAAGCTGCCCCCACTGTCTGCATCATTGGGACTCCCTTGCAGGGCAGAGTGTTAGTTGCTGGTTCGACCAAATCCAATAACTTTTGTTCACATTCTATAGTAATTTTAAAAATTCCACTGAATATATATAAATAATTAAATTATAACTCAATAATTTAAAAAAATTACACTTTCAAACTCGCAAAGTTCAAATCATGACTCTGCTCTGCTCCCTTGAAAGTTGATACATGTCAGTATTTGGTCATCTGCTTCCTATTTAAACTGACCTCAAACATAATTCATGTAATGACAAGAAGCAGCGGGTACGCAAAAGAAGATATGTCCAATTAATATTCAGAAAAGATGAAATGTTATCGCAATACAAGCTTGGCATCTAAGTTATTGCTCAGGAAACTACAGGTGACCGCGCCACAAGCTTGTTTTTTTTGTATTATTAAATGATTGCATACATAAAGCTAAATGGCAAAATATCATAATTATTACTATCTTTTAAAAGCAAATTTTCTTTTCGACTTCTTCTATTACTCTTTCGGCTTGTCAAGACGCCAATTAACACCCAATCATCCAAGTTCTGATATTCTCTATATATTCTGCTCCAACCTCCAAAGCGATTTAGCTTAGTTAAACTGAACACATCTTTAAAAACACATCTTTTAATACTGATTCCTAAAAGCAATTAGAGCAGGAATCACCCAGGGCACAGCGCCTGCTGCCAATCAAGATCAACAAGTAAACGGTGAAATGCCTTAAATAACATCAAGATTCTCTTCCAGAAAAGTTACAAACTAGGCATCCAGAACCTAAAATAGTCTCGTACAAATTGGTTACCATACATAATACTAGCAAACACAAGTTCAGAGAATGCAGAACCCGCAGTACCCCTATTCCGAAACTGCATTACCCTAGAAAAATAAATAAAGACAACAAGAAGAATTTCAACATCCAATTTCGAGCAGCAGACGAGGGCTCAGTCGTCGTTCCCTGCAAATGCCTGTCAAACCGAAACTGCCGCGATAAATCCTGACTTGGCTCCAGCACCTGTACACATTTCATGGTAAGCTGTAATTAAAATCAAAGTCTTGGTCCTTACATGCAGGGACACCTGGACCTGCAAAACTCAATAACTGTAAGACCAATATTGATTAATAAATTCAAAACCAAAGAACAGTTTGAAAACTACTAGCCTGGATGAGCTCTGGTCATATAAACCTGGCTGCACAAACAATCGAAATGCATTTCCAAAATATACAAGTATAAATGATGCATGTAGTCATCTGCAAGGCAATCTAAACCTAGGGGTGAGGAGAAAAAACATTTGAGCTGTACAACCTAGATAGACAAATCTATGGCCAAGAAATGGTATTAAACTGGAATGTTTGATAAAACAAAGAGAATTTCGTCATTTTCTTACATAATGTAATACCACTCAACAACAAGGGACAATTTTATACGACGGACCACGATGTTATAAAAACATTAAAAGGAATAAGTATTTTGGAAATTAATTAATGAGCAATGCTGTGTGATGATAGTTATCTGCTTCAAAAGATCAAATCAAGTAGAAACGGCACAAGTAGAAGTGGTAGGAAATTAGAAAATAGAATTTTCCACCAGTTTGGCAAGTTTTTCAGACTTGGTGCTCTGAAGTTCCAGTAAATCAGGACAAGAAAAAATATCGCTGCACCTTAGATTTCTGGCCCTCCATCACCTAATTTTAAAATTGTCCGAGAGATATTATTGTAACCAAGAAACAAAACAAAACTACATGCATCAGTATTATTTTCACTCAAACAATAAAACAATAGTTTGTGGAATTTGAACAAGCTGTCATAGGGAAATGTTGAGGAAATTCGGTTCATAACAATAAAATGTCAAAGAGATGTGTTTACGTCCTATAAAGTTAAAACCTTAGAAATATTTTTTTCTGTACTCAGACCAAAGTATGGAAAAAAAAAATGACACAAGCATTTAGGACCCATTTGGATTTGTGGTAGTTGAAGTTATGTTCCTGTTGTTTTTTGGAAAAGAATTTTGTGAAAGTTAAAGCCTGGGGGTCGAAAGGAAGTCTGAAAATTTTCACTACGAAAATATGTTCGAACTTCAGACCACTATTTCAATTTTAAAATTTTCCCTTGAAGTTCAAATAAACCTAAGACTTCACAAACAAACTTCTACGTACAAATAAAATAACTTAGGAAGCATAGAGTTGAGACAAACAATACTCGTCAAGTTAAAAAGCGGGGAAAATGATCTCAGAAGGCATACAAAGATGACAGTAGAGCATCACAGGACTGGAAATAAAAAGGGATTTCAGAAAGAAGTTCTGTCAACAGAAGAAAAAGTACGGCTAAGAATGACAGTCTTGAAACAGGAATTAGAAGGAGGGTTTAAAGAGTCGATGTGATAGTAAACAATGAAATGCACAGAAAATGCTTGTCAATAGCCAAAACACCATAAAAAGGGTTTTAAGAAATTCAAATTGGTTATCAAAGAATCGAAAACCTGCACCACCTGCAAGTGGAAAATGGGCAGTAAGCTATGGGTGGCTTTTCTCAATAGAAAATATTTTAGGACAAATCAAAAGCATCAATCATAAGGGATAAGGACACAAACCACTGCACAATATTTTATTAGTATCCATATGCAATTTGTTGTCATTGCTGATTGTAGTACTGATCTTGGTTTTGGACATATCCATTCTCGTTGTTTTCATTTTTGTACCTACTGTCTTCATTACCCCTGTTAGCCAGTTCTGCCAGCTCTTTTTCCCGGTTCCACTGCTCTATTCGTGCACGTCTTTCTTCACTGCCATCCCTAACTGGACTTCTGTCTCTCCTGCCACCAGGACTCCTGCTCCTACCCCTCCTACGATCAGGGCTCGTACTTCTGTTCCTCTTGCTACGACTCTCATAATAATGGTCCCTATCATCATACTTTCTACTATGACTCCTGCGAGAGCGCTCATCATAGCTGCGATGCCTATAAGGACTTCGGCTTCTGCTACGGCTATGCCTTCTCCTATACCTTCCAAACAACTGATGTCTCAATTCCCTAAATGATCAGCGTAAAAGACAGGTCAGACACAACTAAATTTCTAGGACTACCGAGTTTAAAGTTAAAAGAGTTCTATTTTTCATTTTACATAAGTGGCAGTAACCTGCTGATCCTTTTGAGGTGCATAAAATTGCAATATCCACCGCGGTTGCAAACATTCTCCTCGTACTGTCTACAGGTGGCTTCACGAAAATCAGTCACAGGAGAGAAATCAACAATGATGGGCCTTCCTGCAGAGTTTGTTACCAAAGGGTGCATAAGGAAATAATCATAATATGAACTACTGGTGACAAACCAAAAACCTTGAGGTTGCTGACCCTTTTGAGGTGCATAAAGACGCCAATGAAGCAATCAAATTTGGAGCCAGCAACCTCAAGGTTGTCTTGAACACCCATTGCCGCAGTGCTAAAAGTCTTAAGTTGTGTCAAGGGTGCTCAACATTTAAGTGTATATTGATATACAACAGAATTTGACCTATTACACAGTGTAATTTTCAAAAGAAGGGTGTTCAATACAGGTTGGTTGTAGCTTCACTGCGGGTCCCGGTAACACTAATCCATACTTGACATGCCCTTTGGCCATTTTGAATTCTTTTCTCCTCTATTCAAAACTTTTAACACTGAAATGGTGGTTAGTGAGGAATAGAAAACTTACCAGCATAGAATCTTCCAGTAAGATTCTTCAGTGCATTTCCAGCCTGCTCTTCCTCTCTAAACTGAACATAAACATTACCAACCTGCACAGAAGACATCATGACATAATTATACAAATCACCAGCCCCGATCAATGGATAGATCCAGCAAATAAAACAGAAATCTTACCATGTGATCAGCCAGATTGTCACAAACATTCAAGCTCTCAATCTCTCCATACTTGTTCAGTTCTTCAAACAAGTCTTCATAAAAATCCTGCAACAGCACCATCATAATATCATATTCCAAATTTTCGATTCGTCACCTCTCGTCAAAATATTCTCCAAGAACATGAACCGCAAAACTATTTGCTACCTATGATTAAAGTTACATACACTGACAATATATAAAGATTCTTTTACATTATGAGTGGATTTGTAATAAGAAGTTAGTACCATTTTTACCTAAATTTACCTATAATTACCTAATAAATTAGATACAATCTTATTCCAAATTACCAATTAGTCACCTCTCCCCAAAGTATTCTCCAAGAAAATAACATGGATTAAAGTTACATATACTAACAACGTAAAAATTCTTTTACACTATCAGCGAATTTTACCTGCTGTGATAGCAAATTAGTTACTCCGCCAATTTTACCAGATTACCGACTAATGCTTATGAAGAGATTTACCTGTAATTAACTAATAAATTAAATAATTTTTACGCCGAACTTAAACTCCTTAACTAGTATGTTCACTAAAAGGCCACATAAAAGAAGCAATCATCCCATAACACGTGTAGAATCACGATTATTTGATGTATACCTCAAAGTGTTGCTGGATTTTGTGAGGATCAAGGGGATGGCCTTGGGGATCGACACCAGGGGTAATACTGTCAGGTCTTTGGTACATGTTAGAGAGGAGAATGGTAGGGCTAATACTGGGCTTAGTGTGAAGCCTTGAACAGCGATCGCCATGTCTACAAGCTCCGATTTTGAAGTAGAATGGGCAATTCACTCTGTCTTTTTCTGTGCCGAAGATCGAAGCCAAGTGCTCTGCCATTACGAATTTGCGATTATCGGAAATCCTTTTCTGGAATTATAGAGGAAATATGAAGTAGAAGAAATTAAGAGGAATTATATGGAGAAGACTTGGGAGGCTTCTGGATAGTTCTATTAAAAAGTTTTATATCTATATAAATTGGAATGTGTTGCTGGAGCATCGAGCGGTGGTTTGCCCGAGTGGTTAAGGGGGAAGACTTAAGATCTTCTGCACAGAAGTGCGCGTGGGTTCGAACCCCACAGCCACCAATCTATTTTACATTTTCTTTTGTAGTATTCCTGTTTTCTTTTTTCGTTTCATTCTTTGGATTTTAAAAATTTCCTACTTTCTAGTTTTATCTATTTTCCATATGTTTAAAAGACCTCAGGTTAAGAGGGGATTCAAATGGATGTTGAAAATTATAATGTTAGGTTAGAGCTCTACCACAACTTCCAATTTAATCATTTTTCTTTTTCTATTTTTGTTTCAACCTTTTCTTTTATTTCCAGTTTTTTAAGAAATGCCCATTTCTTGCTTATAAAAATAGGGATTTTTATCTAGTTATACTCTATTAGAAACTTATTAACCATTTTTCTTTAGGTTCCTTAACAATTACATTGTGTGTCTATATTTACTATTTATGTACAAAATCATGATAAAAGAAGGATCCCTTAAATGTAGGAATTAATTTGTAATTTTATCTCTCATCCCCATCTATCAGCTTAATTAGCCTCCTACAATCACGATTTTCTTCTCAATTTCAAAAAAAATTAAAGTCATTCTCCCTTTCATATAAATCAACCAATCTCTCTCTCTATCTACCTCATACAAATCAAACTATTATCTTTTTAAAATTGTAGCATTATAGATTTCTCTGAATCAATTCCACCAACAACCATTAAAAAGCTTCAACTATTGACAAATCCATCGATAATATCTCTAAAATTGCAGGTAGAAGGGTCTGCCATTGACATACCATTAAAAAGCTTCAAAACTTTGAATTAGATATTCGAATTTTACGAATTTGTGATTTCTTTGGATTGGGTGTTCTTGAAAATGATTGAAAATATCCTTCCGAGTTTATATCTCAATTTTAAGGGAGTTTGGTTAAGTTTAAAGTTGGTTTTAGGTTGAATTTCATATTGAAACTCGAGGAAGAAGAATTTTCAAAATTTTATTATGATTGTATGATAAATGTATCATAATTGTATCTGAGTTGTATTTGATACGTCAATAGCAAAGACAATTCTGATACAATACTAATACTATTACAATACAATATTGTATCATAATTTAAGTTTAGAGTTGGTTCTAGATGGATGTTTTAAATTGAAACTTGAAAAAGATGAAGATCAAAGTTGTATTATAATTTAGAATGGATCACGATTGTATCATAAATGTATCACGATTTGTACCTAAAATAATATATGATACAATACTAATACAAATATAATACGATATTGTATTAGTTTAAGTTTAGAATCGGTTTTAATTCTATCATAATTATGTAAGAATTCTTTCAGGATTGTATCAAATTTGTATCTGAATTATGAGCAGTTGTGAGTTCGTGACGAATTTCACAATTTATATCACACATATATGATAATTATATATATTAATTTATTAGTATTGTATCAGGTATTATTTTGGATATTAATGTACCATTTACAAGTTAGATACAATTTTGATACAAATATGATACAATTATGTTTTACGCATTGATGTATCCGATACAATTCAAATACAATTATCATATAATTCTTGAATATTTCTTCATTTTCAGTGTTGTTCGGCCCCCCAGCAAAAGAACGATGCAATTGATGATTTAATAATATAAAGTTGTCGGCAATGGTGGGAAGAGAGAAGATGGAGATTCTGGGCGTAGATTGAGGGATTTTGATGTTAAAAAAAGGAGAGAAAAAAAGGAAAGGATATAATTGAATCCCTTAATTGAAGGCACTAATAATGGGGTGAGAGCCTTTTAAAGAGCAATCTAACAATTTGTAAGAAAAAAACTAGATATTTATTAAAAATTACAAAACATAGTGAACACTGGTAAATAAGTTTCTAATATAGGATAGCTAGGTAAAAATCCCATAAAAATATTTTTTCCAGTTATGAAACAATAAAAGAAGAAGAGTATTGCAGAGAAAAGTAGAGAGAGTGAGTGAGAGAGAGAGAATTCTTATTGATTGGATGAATTACAATGAAATAGAAAATCTCTATTTATAGGAAAAAAGTGGCTTAGCCACCAAGTAACAAACCCTTAGGTCTGTCTAAAATATAGATATTCACCTTAAATATAATTCTATTTATAACACCCCCCCTTGAATGTCTATTCAACAGATAACGCGACTCGTTAAAATCTTAACTAAAATAAAATCCAGTGAAAAAAAATTTCTAGTGAAAGAAAAAGAGTACACATGTTTAGAAATACGCCTTTTGATTGCCTCATTAAAAACCTTGCAAGAAAAACTCAATGGGACAAAACTATAACGACCTGACAAGTCATTTTGAGCTCTAGCGCGTCATTAAGTGGTTTGAAGCCTTGAGTAGCTTCACTTCAGGTATTATGACTTGCACGTGTGGTCGGAATTGAATTTCGAGAAGTTCAGAGTTAGTTGTTTCGGATGAAAAATTCTCATTTGGGAAGCTTTAAGTAAGAAGAATTGACTAAGGTTTGACTTTTGAGTAAACGACCTCGGAATCGGGATTTGAAAGTTCCA
>ML391628.1:8429-72237 GCA_005239525.1 Nicotiana knightiana
CGTTGCTAATTCATCGATAATTGCTCTCGTAGCCTTCTCCCGAAGTACTACTCGCCTATTCTCAATAGATTAATGCCTATATTCCTATGAAAATATATTAGAACGCACTAAGATTACGATGTTTAATTAAGCACGATGACTAGGTATATTCCTATCCTAACCACAAATCCGCTCCCCTGAAGGGTTAAGATCGCGCTCTCTTCAATTCTTCTCTAATCTATATACGGCTTTCCCAAGCATAACATAAATAGTATATAGAACCAAATTGCTGGCCATACAATTAAGCAATTAAACGCAGAATTGAAAAAACAACCATATATTGAGCGAACTATAATCAAGGTTAAGTTAATATCGAATAACAATATTCATGGCTAAAACACAACCCCAAAACAATGGGTGTTTAGCCACTCATACTATAATTAAACAATTGCATAAGTTTTTGCATCAATGGAAAATACTAGATTAAGATGAAGAAAATTGATAATCCTTTGCTTCTTCAATGATCTTGTGTGTATATTCTCTCCAAAAAATGGCATCCTCCTTTAAAGTTGTGTTATTGGGTCTATTTATATGTTTGTAATAAACCCTAAACGTGTAGGAAACTTCTATTCCAACCAGGAAACACTTAAAAACCTTTAAAACTCGAAGTTGACTGGACCGGGCACCCGGGCGTTAAGCCCCAAACGCCCCCTTAACGCCAGGGTAGACCTGGCATTAGGGGTCAAACCCCTGGCTAACGCCAGGTTCACTCTGGACTTAAGGGCCAAATGCCCCCTTAATGCCTGGGCATGCCTGGCTTTAGGGGACAAACGCCCGTGTATTGCCCGGGTCACTCCTTTTCGACTCTTGAGCGTATTTTTGACGTTTATGCCCCCATTTAGCTCGGCTTCCATCTCCAATTCACCTACACATAAAATAGACTCCATTATGCACATATAAAGTGTATTTTTATAACAAAAGCACATAAAATGTAAGGTATATAATGCTTAAAACTATGAATTCTAGCCACGCATCAACTTTACATCCCGGTTATGGATTCTTGATTCACTTTGCAGCATTAGTGTGGTCGGTGGTATGGATGTGCGGACTTGTGACCTTGTGCGGAAGGTCGTGGAAGCATATCTCGCGGGAATATTGTACAAGTGTGACATTGTAGTCACTCGACTGATTGAAGATTTAAACCAAGCATGAAGAATGTGGTAATATTGCTTATTTGATAATTTATGCCTGGAGGGCGCTCGGTTCATTTGGTTGCGGACTGTGGAAGTTTGTCCAGTTATGATGGTTGCTCTTGTGTGTTATGGGGAAAATGGGGTTATCATGAACCCTTGAAAGGTTATTAGCCTAGTACGGTGTGATCAAAATCGGCTTGAGGTCTGTGAATAGATTTAAATATGAATATAGGCTCTTTATCATGCTAGATGTGTTCATTTCAGCATAGCGCCCCTCATGGAGGAGTATTAGAATGTTTGGATGTTATTTCGGCGTCTGTTATTTCATGTAATACCATATTGTGCCGTGCGAGTTGTGAAACAGCTTGATGATATTCTTATGTATTGAGATTCTGCGTAGCAATGGCGTGATGCGAGCAAGATGGCTCGTGAGATTCAGATCATATATCGCTCCTCAGTTGTGCTTGAGTTTTGTAGCTTATGGCGCTATATGTCTCCCCAGGGATGGTATTGTGCACTTAACGTTGCTTGTGACCGATATTTAGTATTTGTAGTAATAAGAAATTTAGCTCGGTGTGTATCTCCTTATATGAATTTTATGTGAGGATCGGGTGGCACACTGCCACGGGTATGTGATATGGATCGGGCGGTAAGTTGGGGAAAGATGTATATAAGTCATGAGATGCATTGGGAGCATAAGGTTCGTGGAATTTCGGCTATTATGATCAGAGAATGTTATTATGGTCAGGTGAATTATGCGGTGCATGGTGTTAATTAAGCAAAGGCATGCAATCATGTTTTGGTACATCGTGTGGTGATTGATACGGTGTTCGTATGTTGAAAGCAGGCCCGGTGGAGAGTTCCGGACGTATGAATTTGGCTCTAAGGCTTATTTAACTAAATAAAAGGGAGAATCTTCATACTGACTCAAGCTAATGTGCTCAACTGGGTTGTGGTGGCACGGGCAAGTGCACGAGTTGTTAAATACTGATTTTGGACAACTCTAGAGCAATTCTTGTCACGTTCGAGGACAAAAGTATGTTTAAGTGGGAGAGAATGTAACAACCTGACCGGTCATTTTGAGCTCTAGCGCGTCGTTCAGCGATTTGAGTCCATTAGTAGCTTCACTTCAGGTTCCATGACTTGCACGCGTGGTCGGAATTGAATTTCGGGAAGTTCAGAGTCGATTTGGAAAGAGAATTCTCATTTCGGAAGCTTTAAGTTAGAAGAATTGGTTAGATGGTGATTTTTGAGTAAACGACCTCGGAATCGGGATCTGGAGGTTCCAACAGGTTCGAATGATGATTTCGGACTTGGGCGTATGTCCGTATTGGGTTTTGGATGGCCCAGGAGAATTTCGGTGCCTATTGTGGAAGTTGGCCTTTGGGAAGAATTTCATAAATAGGGGTTTGCAGTGCATTTCAGTTTTATCAATGTCCGTTTGGAATTCTGAGTCTGGGAATAGCTCCACATGGAAATTCTGGTGTTGGAGCGCGTCTGGAAGTGGATTCGGAGGTCCGTAGGTAATTTTGGAGTCATTTGGCTAAAGTTAGAAATTTGAAGGTTTTGAGAAGCTTGATCGGAAGTAGACTTTTGATATCGCGGTCGAATTCCGATTCCGAAAGTTGGAGTAGGTCCATAATGTTAAATGTGACTTGTGTGCAAAATTTGAGGTCAATCAGACGTGATTTGATAGGTTTCGACATTGAATATAGAAGTTTGAAATTATAAAGTTCATTAAGCTTAAATTGGGGTGTGATTCGTGATTTTAGTGTTGTTTGATGCGATTTCAAGGCTCGACCAACTTCGTACTATGTTTTGGAACTGGTTGGTGCATTTGGACGGCATTTGGGGGCCTCGGGTGGATTCCGGGTGGTTGACAGATCAAGTTTGGACTTAGAAGGAAAGATGAGGCAGTTGATATCTGGTGTGATTACACCTGCGCAAAAAGGGCCACAGCTGCGAGGTCACGGGTGCGAACCAATGGTCGCAGGTGCGGTGGGTGAGAGTAAGAGAAGTGGTTGGGAGCGCAGGTGCGAGAGTATGTCCGCACGTGCGAAGGCGTAGATGCGGAAAGAAAGGAGCAGGTGTGGATTCATGCTAGGCGGATGGGATGCGCATGTGCGAGGTTTTGGCCGCACCTGCGAGGCTGCAGATGCGACGAAGAGGCTGCAGGTGTGGAAGTCGAGCTGGGCAGAATGCTTTTAAGCGAGGGTTTGTCTCATTTTCACCATATTTTCTCCATGGGAGCCGATTTTTGGAGAAACTTGGGAGTGCTATTTTCATCACCAAGCATGAGGTAAGTTAATCCCACCTCTTGTAAGTTAAATACATAGTTTTATTGTGGATTCAAGCATGAGAATTGGTAGAAAATTTGGGATTTTGAAGAAAAACCTAGAAATATGTGTTCTTGGATTTTGACCATGATTTTGGACATGGAATTGAGAATAAATTATCTGTCTAAGTTCGTTAAGTTATGGGTAATCATTATCTTTGAAAAATTTCGGAATCCGGGCATGTGGGCCTGAGGGCGATTTTTTGTCAACTTTTGGATCGAGGTTAGAAATTGTTATAAATTGGATTATAATAGGTATCTGAGAATATATTAATGGGTTTGCGTAATTATTGGCTAGTTTTGGGGCGTTGTACATCAATATGAGTCATTGAAGCGCTTAGAAGCCGGTTATAGAACTTTGGAGCGAGGTAAGTCTCCTTTCTAACCTTGTAAGAGGAAATTGTCCATGTAGGTGAAATAATTAATTATGTGCTACTATTTTTGGGGGCTACGTACGCACGAGGTGACGAGAGTCCGTGCGTAGCTACTATTGTGCTTAAGTCTGGGTAGTCTAGGACCCAAAAGCGCGATACTTGAAATATTTGTAACTTTATTGATAGTTTAAATTGCTTAAATCATATCGAATTAGTAAAATGAATTTCTAAACAAGTTAAACTTCATTTTCTTAATCGTGAAAAGAGGATTGAGTTTTCCTTGAAAAACTTCCCCTGTTGGATTCTTGGTTGACTGTTTGAATGTGTGTATCTATGTGCGCCCGTGTCGCATGTATGATTCGCAAGCGGGGTGATTCTTTATTTACATTTGACTGCGTCGCAGGTATGATTTGTGAGCAAGGTAATATATGCATCTATGGTTCGCGTCATTCGACCCTCTAGCAGCGCACATTTTATTATTATGTTGGATCGGGTCGTACGACCTCGGCATTATTTGTGCATGCTTGTGTTGCTTGCCTTGAAAATTTATGAATAATGATTTTTCTTCCTTGGCCTGAGATAAATTGTTAAATGATGAAATATGATTTTTTTTGGAAATCTCTTATTATTGAAATAATTGTTTACCTGCTTCATGCTTATCGAGTTTGCAATCACCGTATGAAATCAATATTTTTAAACATTTTGGTATTTTATTATTGGACCACTAGTAATTGTCGAAGTCGATCTCTCGTCACTACTTTCTTCGAGGTTAGACGGGCTACTTACTGGGTACACGTTGTCTTTGTACTCATACTATACTTGATGTGCATTTTTGTTGCACATACACATATATGTCTAGTAGCCTAGTTTGGCGCAACGACATGGTTGATACAGAGATTTAGGTGAGATGCACCCCTTGAGACGACCCGCATCCAGCAGAGTCTCCTTCAGAATATTGTATTGCATTTTCTCTGCCGTCCAATTTGTATTCCAGATGGTTATTGTGTTGCATTTGTTTCCTAGAAATTGCTCATTCACTTATGACACCAGGTTTTGGGTTGACTTTGGGATTTATTCATTATTTGAATTTGTTAAAAATATCATTATTTACTCAGTGAAGTTCATTATTTACTATTTAATGTAATGAAAAGAAACGATTTCAAAACACTAAAATAGAAATTTAATTAACTTCTTGGTGTTGGCTTGCCTGACAGTGATGTCCGGCGTCATCACGACCTGTAGTGGATTTTGGGTAGTGATAGGGAGTGAGGAGTGTAACAGAAAAAAATATATTCTACTCTCTGATCAAACACTAGAAAATATGTTCCACAAAATGTTTTCTACTCACCAACCATATAAGGGAAAATAAGTGATATATCACTCATTTTCCATGAAAATATCTTCTATGAAAAATATTTTCCTTCATACCAAACAAATCCTTACTTATACTCTTTAAAAAAATGAACTTTTTCTTCAAAACTATAGTCCATTTTCACGACCCAAATCCATAAGGTCATGATGGCGCCGAACATCATTGTCAGGAAAGCCAATCATTAATTAGTTGTCACGACCCAAAATATTATCTCAGGTCATGATGGCGCCCAACACCGGGGTTAGGCAATCCCACACTTAAATTACTAATGATTTCTCCCATGATTGGTTAAACATCCCAATACGTGCCAAGTTCTTAAAGTTCAAAAACATTAATTGAAAAAGATAGCAAGCCATTTTTGTTTACCAAAAGCAGTCAAAAAGAAGAATGAGCCAATATATATATATATATATACAGACTCGCAAACCAAAATAATAATTACGTGTGTGCTAGGAACTAGTGTCACTAGTCCTACGGCATGCTAACACAATATACAATCCCACTGTGTGAAAGAAATAGACGGGAAATAAGCAAAAAACAACTCCACGGTGCTGCCGAGGATTGTTAGGAGAAGCAGCTCACCGTGAAGTTGGGTCCAACTAAGATCAAAATTGAGCTCCGGTCTGATAACCAGATGCACCAGCCTCAAAACCTGTACAATTAAGTACAGAAGTGCAGTATGAGTACATAAACAAATATGTACCCAGTGAGTATCCCGCCTAACCTCGATGAGGTACTGATGAGAGGTCGACTTGACACTCACGAAGGTCCAATAAAATGATTAGCAATATATAATATCAGTATTGGACATAGAAGGATGATAAAAGCAATAATCATTTAAAATAACAGTAATTCAAATAAATACTGTAGGTAAATATACAATTTCCACTTCATTATTCTTTTCTTTCCTTTAAAAATATATATATTTGAACACTCAAAATCCATAAAAGAATTCTTAACAATTTAACATGCGCATACAGGATAAGGACAACCGGCCTGAGCCATCATAATGATCATATATGTGCACTGCTGAGGGTCGAACGGCCCGAACCATAATATATCTTTCAATCTCGCTGTGGCATACATCCCGCTCCCATGAGAGTGCAGGAAATAACACTCCGCTCGCGGAATGTAAATTGCGAAGCGGTCACATGCATACACAATCCACACATTTGTTCTTTATAAATTACTCTTCATGATCAAATCCTAAAAATCTCTTTAATTCCATGATCTCAGGGAAACAAGCCGCATGTAACATTAATTCACTAAGCATATAGTTCATTTCAAGGAAAACATAAAGCATGGTGTAGGTCTAACTACCCGGGCATAACAATAATAGTCGCTACGTACGGACTCTCATCACTTTGCACGTACGTAGCCCCCACAAACATTTGCACATATCCATTTAAAGCACCTAGGAGGACAATTCCCCCTTACAAGGTTAGAAAGGAGACTCACCTCGTGTCGAATCTACTCCCCGGACCAAGAACGCGCCCGAAACTCCGAACTCTACACTCGAGGACTCGGAACTAGCCAAATGTTATACAAATTCATCAATTTATGCTCAAAGTATGGAAATCCTCCTACTACTAAGTCAAATTCGCCATTCTTGAAGAAATCCTAAAATCCAACCCCAGGCCCGCATGCTCGGATTCCAAAACTTTTAGAAGAAAATACTCACCCATAGCCTAAAGATCATTAATATACGATTTTTGAATGATTTCATAGCCAATTCACGGGTCATTTTCTAAATTCTCGAAAGCCCTAGGTTACTACCCAAATTCCTAAATTTTCACTAATTAAGTAGTTAGATTCCACTAAGAATGCATGCATTAACTAACTCTAGGATAGAATCTACTTACCTTTCAGTGGTTGAGTCGTTGAGCCCTTTTCCCAAGCTCTCAAGGTGTTCTAATGGAGGAAGAAGTGAAGAAATAATGAAGAATCCCGTATTTAAGAAACACATTGTCTGACAGTGTTTCCGCACCTGCGGTCTCGCACCTGCGAGCAAAGGCTTGCACCTGCGGAAATGGACGAGGAAGCCTGGGCCCGCACCTGTGGAGTGGAGACCGCACTGCGGCTCCGCTCCTGCGGAACTTTGTCTGCACCTGCGAGAAATGGCCTGCACGCTAGGGGTCGCACCTGCGAGGCTGGGACCTCCCACACCTACGACTGGGCAACCGCACCTGCGATCAACACAAGAACAGGTGCACCAACAGCTATTTCAACTGGTTTTTGGCCTCGTGTGGTGTTCGGTAGGAACCTGGGCCCACCCGAGACCCCGTCCAAATATACCAACAATTCCCAAATCATAACACAGACTCGTTCGAGCCTTCGGAACAACCAAAACAACGATAAAACTCAAAATCACACCTCAAAACCCCTAGAACCAAACTTAGGAACTTAAGTTTTCTTGACTTCGCTAGCAACACGTCGAACCAATCTATACTACTTGGAATGACACCAAATTTTTCAAGAAAGTCATAAATGACATAATGGAATCATTCCCGATCTCGAAATTTCGTTCGGACCTCGATAACACAAAAACATGTCCCAAACCACAATAGGAACTTAAGGAACTTCTTATTTCAATATTGGGTGCCGAAATGCTCTCGGTTCATCAGAAACTCATTCCGAGCATACGACCAAGTCCAAAATCATCATACGAAGCTACCGGAATCGACGAAACTTGATTCTGAGGTCGTTTACCCAAAATGTTAACCGAAGTCAAAATTGGCCTTAAAGGCTAACCTTAAGGAACCAAGTGTTCCGGTAGCACTCTAAACACTTCCTAATCCCGGACCACCCGCCCCCGCAAGTCAAAAATCACAATAATCCCATATGGGAAGTTTCATTTAGGGGAACAGGGTCCGATAACGAAAAATGATCGGTTGGGTCGTTACATTCTCCACCTCTTAAACAAATGTTCGTCCTCGCGTAGAATCATACCTGAAGTGCTGAATAAGTGTTGATATCTACTCCGCATGTCCTCCTCGGACTCTTAGGTCGCCTCCTCAACTGGTTGTCCCTTCCACTGGACCTTTATGGCAGAAACTCTCTTGGACCTCAACTGGCGGTCCTGTCTATCAATAATAGCAACTGGCTCCTCCTCGTAGCCCAACCTCTCATCCAACTGAATAGTGCTGGAATCAACCACGTGAGAGAAGTCGGTGTAGCACCTCCCGAGCATGAATACATGAAAAACTGGATGAACTCCTGATAAACTGGAGGTAAGGCCAGCTCATAAGCAACCTCCCCAACTCGCCTCAACACCTCGAAGGGACCTACAAACCTCGGGCTTAGCTTGACCTTCTTCCTAAACCTCATAATACCCTTCATAGGCGAGACTTTCAACATGACCCTTTCTCCCTCCATAAATGATACATCACGCGCCCTCTGATCCGCGTAACTCTTCTGTCTGGATTGTGTTGTGCGGAACCTCTCCTGAATCAACTTAACCTTCTCCAAAGAATCTCTCACCAGGTCGGTACCATATAACCTAGCCTCACCAGGCTCAAACCACCCGATAGGGGAACAGCATCGCCGACCATACAAAGCCTCAAATGGTGCCATCTCAATGCTGGACTGATAACTATTATTGTAAGCATGCTCGGCCAAAGGCAAGAACTGCTCCCACTGACCTCCAAATTCAATCACACATGCCCTGAGCATGTCCTCCAATATCTGAACTGTACGCTCCGACTGACCATCAGTTTGAGGGTGAAATGTTGTACTGAGGTCTATCTGGGTACCCATCTCACTATGCAATGCTCTCCAGAAGTGTGAGGTGAACTGAGGACCTCGATCTGATATAATGGACACCGGCACACCATGTAACCGGACTATCTCCCTAATGTAGATCTGGGCCAACCTCTTAGAAGTATAAGTAGTAGCTACTGGAATGAAATGCGCTGATTTGGTTAATCTATCCACAATGACCCAAACCACGTCAACCTTCCGCAAGGTCCGAGGCAACCCAACCACGAAGTCTATAGTGATGCGCTCCCATTTCCACTCAGGAATGGGCATCTGTTGAAGTAGGCCTCCTGGCCTTTGTTGCTCATACTTAACCTGCTAGCAATTTAGACACCTAGCCACATACTCCAAGATGTCCTTCTTCGTTCACCTCTTCTAGAATCCTCTCCCTCAGTCCATCAACCTTAGGAACACATAAGCGGACCTGAAGTTTCAGAACACCATCCTCGCTAACAGTAACCTCCTTGGCCTTGCCCTGAACCACTGTCTCTTGTAGCTCATCCAAACACGGATCATTATACTGTCGAGCCTTAATCTCCCCCAATAATAAATACTGAGCAACCACATGTGCAAGAACTTGACAGGGCTCTGAAAGGTCTAATCTCACCAGGCGATTGGCCAAGGACTGAATGTCCAAGGCGAGAGGTTTCTCCTCTGCTACAATATAAGCCAAGCTACCCATACTCTCCGCCTTCCTGCTCAAAGCATCTGCTACCACATTGGCCTTGCCCGGATGATAAAGAATGGTGATATCATAGTCCTTCAAAAACTCAAGCCATATGCGCTGCCTCAAATAAAGATCCTTCTACTTGAACAAGTGCTGCAAGCTACGGTGGTCTGTATAAATCTCACAGGACACTCCATACAAGTAGTGCCTCCAAATCTTAAGAGCATGAACATTCGCCGCCAATTCCAAATCGTGCACAGGGTAATTCTTCTCATGAACCTTAAGTTGGCACGAAGCATAAACAATAACTCTCCCCTCCTGCATCACTACACACCCTAATCCAACGCGCGAAGCGTCGCAATATACTGTATACATCCCAGAACCGGAAGGCAATACTAGAATTGGTGCTGAGGTCTATGCTATCTTGAGCTTCTGAAAGCTCATCTCACACTCGTCATACTATCGGAACGGGGCATTCTTCTGAGTCAATCTAGTCAATGGAGCTTCAATAGAAGAGAACCCCTCCACAAATTGGCGATAATAGACTGCTAGGCCCAAAAAAGCTCCTGATCTCTGTAGCTGAAGTAGGACGCGACCAACTCTGAACTGCCTCGATCTTCTGAGGATCATCCTTGATACCCTCTTCGGATACCACATGCCCCAATAATGCCACGGAATCCAACTAGAACTCACACTTGGAGAACTTAGCATATAGCTTCTGTTCTCGCAAAGTCTGGAGCACATCTCTTAAATGCTGCTTGTGCTCCCCTAGGCTACGTGAGTAAATAAAAATGTCATCAATGAAGACAATGACAAAGGAATCAATATACAGCCTGAACACCCTATTCATCAAGTCCATGAATGTTGCTGGGGCATTAGTCAAGCCAAAGGACATCGCCAGGAACTCATAATGGCCATATCTCATACGAAAAGCAGTCTTCGGAACATCTGAAGCCCGAATCCTCAACTGATGATACCTTGATCTCAAATCAATCTTAGAAAACATACGAGCACCCTGAAACTGGTCAAACAAATCATCGACGTGCGGCAAAGGATACTTGTTCTTAATGGTAACCTTGTTCAACTGGCGGTAATCAATACACATCCGCATGGACCCATCCTTTTTCTTTACGAATAGAACTGGAGCACCCCACGGCGATACACTTGGTCTGATTAACCCCTTATCTAACAACTCCTCAAGCTGCTCCTTCAACTTCTTCAACTCTTTCGGATCCATACGGTATGGAGGAATAGATATAGGCTGGGTGCCTGGAGCTATATCAATGCAGAAATCAATATCATGATCTGGAGGCATGCCCGAAAGGTCCGAAGGAAATACATCAGCAAACTCTCGAACAACTGGCACTGAATCAATCGTTGGAGACTCAGAGGTGGTGTCCCGCACATAAGCAAAATAGGCCAGACAACCCTTCTCGACCATATGTCGAGTCTTCAAGAATGAAATAACCCAGATGACTGTACTAACTGAGGAACCTCTCCACTCCAGCCTAGGCGACTCGGGCATGGCTAAAGTAACTGTCTTGGCATGGAAATCTAGCACGACACCATAATGAGATAGCCAATCCATGCCTAAAATAATCTCAAAACCAACAATGTCGAGCAATAAGAGATCCGCTCGAGTCTCGAACCCACAAAATAAAATGACACAGGACCGACAAATTCGGTCTACAACCACTGAATCATCACGGGAGTGGACACATAAATAGGAGAACCCAAGGAACCACGAGGGACATCTAGAAAATGAGAAAATAAGACTGAAACATAGGAATAAGTGGATCCTAGATCAAATAACACCGATGCCTCTCTACCACATACTGTAATAATACCTGTGATCACGGCGTCTGAGGCCACTGCATCTGATCTGGCTGGGATAACATAGAATCAAGCTGGAGCACCGGAAGACTGAGCCCCGCTAGAATGAATAGGAGTTGGATGACCTCTCCCTTACTGGCCTCCACCTCTAAGAAGACCCCTGCCGACATGTCCTCCACCTCTAGGTGGCCTGACGGCTGGTGTTGGACTCATAGGCTGAAAATCCTACTCTACCGCTTTGCCCCAAAACCTGGGACAATGCCTCTTCATATGACCTGGATCCCCACACTCATAACAACCTCCAGGTATCATAGCCTGCTGCCCTGAAGAGGAACCCTGAATGGCTGGAGAGCAATGGGTACTCTCTAGCATAGCACTGAAGTAGGGACTGGTTAATCTCGGATAACTGGCATAACCACTTGGTGAACTCTGAATGGCTAGAGGGTCATAGGAACGCTCTGGCATGGCGCTGAAATGAGTCCTCGCTAGAACACCTTGGGAAGGTGGTGGGGGTGCTGAATATGGAGGCCTGCTAGGCTGACCTCTACTGAACTGACCTCTTCCCCTAAGTGGGGCACCTCTGACATCCCTGGAGAATCTGGCTCTCTTGTCCTGCTAACCCTCTCTCTGCCTCTCAATTGATAGACCTCAATCCGACGAGTTATCTCGACCACCAGCTGATAGGGAGTCCCTATATCTACCTCCCGAGCCATGTTGGCCCTAATATCGGAGTGCAACCCTGCTACAAATCTCTGCACTCTCTCAGCATCAGTAGGCAATATCATAAGTGTGTGGCGAGACAACTCTAAGAATCTAGCCTCATAATTTGTCACTGACATCTGTCCCTTCTCCAACTGCTCGAACTGATATCGCAGCTCTTCCCTCTCAGAGGGTGGGATATACCTGTCTAGAAACATCTGAGTGAACTGCTCCCAGGTGATAGGACGTGAATCTGCTGGCCTGCTGAGAATATAGGACTGCCACTATCTGTGAGCTCTGCACTCTGGCTGGAAGGTAGTGAATTCCACTCCATGGGACTCTAATATCCTCATATTGTGCAGCCTATCCCTGCACCTGTCAACAAAATCCTGGGCATCCTCGCCCCTCTCACCCTCGAAGGCTGGAGGGTGCACCCGAGTCTATCTATCCAATAACTTTTGTGGATCGCCGTCCGCAGCTGGCCTAGGCTCAGGTGCTGCTTCTACATGCTTGGCCCCACCAAGTCGCCTCCTTGACCGGCTGACCCCTCTACTGGACCTTTACTGATGCAATGTTTTTCACCGTGATACTTCTGGAGCATATATAAGTGGAATACCGGATGAACTCCAGCTAGACTTGGAGGTAAGGCAAGCTTATAAGCAACCTCCCCAACACGCCGCAATATCTCAAAAGGACCAATGATCATCAGACTCAGCTTGCCCTTCTTTCTGAATCTCATGACACCTTTAATAGGCGATACCCGAAGCAAGACCCGCTCTCTAACCATAAATGCCAACTCTCGAACCTTCTGATCCGCATAACTCTTCGGCCTGGACTGGATGTGCGAAGTCTCTCCTGAATTACCTTCACCTTGTCCAGGAAATCCTGGACCGAATCTGTACCCAACAATCGGGCCTCGCCCGGCTCAAACCAACCCACTGGGGACCGGTACTGCCTACCGTACAAAGCCTCATACGGTGCTATTTGAATGCTGGACTGGTAACTGTTGTACTAGGAAAACTCTGCGAGTAGCAATAAATGGTCCCATGACCCTCCGAATTCCATCACACAAGCACCAAGCATATACTCAAGAATCTGAATCATGCGCTCGGACTGCCCGTCTGTCTGAGGGTCAAAGGCTGTGCTCAGCTCCACCCTAGTACCCAACTCCTGTTGTACGGCTCTCCAGAACTGTGATGTGAACTGTGTACCTCTTCTGAAATGATAGATATTGGAATACCGTGAAGGCGGACGATCTCTATGATATAAATCTCGGCCAACCTCTCAGATGAATAAGTGGTCAATACTGGGATAAAATGAGCTGACTTGGTCAACCAATCTACGATCACCCAAATAGCATCGAAAGTCCGTGGAAGTCCAACTACAAAGTACATGGTGATCTGCTCCCACTTACACTCGGGGATCTCTAACCTCTGAAGTAATCCACCAGGCCTCTGGTGCTCATATTTGACCTGCTGACAGTTGAGACACTTGGCCACAAACCCCATTATATCCTTCTTCATCCTTCTCCACCAATAGTTTTGTCTCAAATATTGGTACATCTTCGCGGCACCCGGATGAATGGAGTACCGATAGATATGAGCCTTCTCAAGAATCATATCCTGAAGCCCATCTACATTGGGCTCACAAATCTGACCCTGCATCCTCATCATGTCATCATCATCTATAGTCACATCTCTGGCATCACCTCGTCGGACCCTGTCCTAAAGAACCAGAAGGTGGGGGTCATTATACTGAAACTCTCTGATGCGGTCATAAAGAGAAGGCTGAGCAACCCCACAAGCTAATACCCGGCTAGGCTCTGAAATATCGAATCGCACGAACTAGATGGATAAAGACTGAACATCCAAGGCTAAAGGTCTCTCAGCTGCTAGAATATATGCCAAACTCCCCAAACTCTTCGCCCGGTGACTCAAGGCGTCGGCCACTACATTGACCTTCCATGGGTGGTATAATATAGTGATATCATAGTCTTCCAGTAGCTCCAACCACCTCCGCTGACGTAGATTAAGGTCCTTCTGCCTGAACAAGTGCTACAAACTCCGGTGATCAGTGTAAATCTCACAGAGAACACCGTACAATTAATGACGCCAGATCTTCAAGGCGTGAGCAATAGCTGCTAACTCGAGGTCATGAACCGAATAATTCTTCTCATGCACCTTCAACTGTCTAGACGCGTAGGCAATCACCCTACGGTCCTACATCAATACTGCTCCAAGGCCAATCCTCTAGGGATCACAATAGACAGTGTAGGACCCCGAAACTTTAGGCAACACTAATACTGGGGCTATTGTCAAAGTTGTCTTGAGCTTTTGAAAGCTCTCCTCACTCCACGGTCCACCTGAACGGAGCACCCTTGTGGGTAAGTCTAATCACAGGTGCAGCAATAGATGAAAATCCCTCAACAAAGCAACGGTAGTACCCTGCCAAACCAAGGAAACTGCAGATCTCCATAGCTGATGATGGCCTAGGCCAACTCTGCACCGCCTCCACAAATTTTGCATATAATATCTCCTCCCTCAAATTTTGAAGCACGGTCCTCAAGTGCTGCTCATGATCCTCTCGAGACAGGGAATATACCAAGATGTCGTCAATAAACACAATAACGAAAGAATCAAGATAAGGCCGGAACATGTTGTGCATCAAATGCATAAAGGATGCTGGGGCATTGGTCAGCCCAAATTACATGACAAGAAACTCATAGTGACCATATCTGGTCCTAAAGGCAGTCTTCGGGATGTCCGGCTCCCTAATCTTCAACTGGTGATAGCTAGAAACGCAAGTCAATTATGGAAAATACCCTGGAACCATGTAACTGGCCTAATAAATCATCAATGTGAGGCAAAGGATACCTGTTCTTCAATGTAACCTTGTTCAACTGCCGATAATCAATACACATACGTATAGAACCATCCTTTTTTTTCAAAAATAAGACGGGAGCACCCCAAGGTGATACACTAGGCCTGATGAAACCCTTATCAAGCAACTCCTGCAACTGCTCCTTCAACTCCTTCAACTTAGGAGGAGCCATACGGTAAACAGGAATAGAAATGGGCTGAGTGCCCGACAACAAATCAATGCCGAAATCAATGTCTCTATCGTGCGGCATACCCAGAAGATCAGCTGGAAATACATCAGGGAAGTCCCTCAATACTGGGGCTGACTCAACTGAAGGAGTATCAAAACTGACATCTCTGACATAGTCCAAATACGCATCACACCCCTTTTCAACCATTCGTTGATCCTTAAGAAATGAAATAACCCTGCGGGGAGTATACTCTAAGGAACTTTTCCACTCTAATCTCGGCAAGACTAGCATAGCCAGCGTCACAGTCTTAGCATGACAATCAAGAATAGCATAATGGGGAAACAAGCAGTCCATGCCCAAGATAAAATCAAAATCTACCATGTTGAGTAATAACAAATCAGCCCTAGTCTCAAAACCACTAAGAGTAATCAAACACGACCGATATACGCGGTCCACAACTAGAGAGTCTCTCACAGGAGTAGATACATAAACAGGGGAACTCAAAGCATCCCGAGATATCCCCAAATGTGGAGCAAAATAAGAAGACACATATGAATACGTAGATCTTGGGTCAAATAATACTGATGCATCCCTATGGAAGACGGGAACAATACCTGTGATGACTGAATCTGAAGCGACAGCCTCTAAACGGGCTGGAAGGGCATAGTACCTGGCCTGGCCTCCCCCTATAGGGTGACCTCTACTTCCCCGACCACCGCCTAGAGCTGGCTGAGGAGGTGGAGTGGCAGCTGGGGCTGGGATAATGGCCGGAGGACCCGGTGGAGCACGTGGAGGCTGATAAGTCTATGGAGTGCACCCCTCCTGGCTCTGGGGAAATATCTAATCATGTGACGAGTGTCATCAAACTCAAAACAACCCCTCGGAAGATGCGGTGGCTGAGACTAACTCGGAACTGGCCTGCTGGACTGGACGGTAATATCACCTCGAGCTGGAGGTATACTGGATACTGGCGATGCATAATAGGGCTCCTAAGGTCTAGGAGGAGTTGCAATACCACTGGCTGATGGAAGAGTTGAATGAACAGGGCGACTCACAAAACCCCTACCGTAGCGTGCTGCTGGTGCACGAGCTCCTAAATAATAACATGTCTCTCGAGACCTTTTGGCCTCTCTCTCCTCTCTATCCCGGGAAAACATGCCCTCTACCCTCCTGGCGATACTCACTGCCTGCTAATAATTGATATCCATCCCTAAGTCCCTCAATGAAGCAACAAACCCTCTCTCTGACTGTGGCAACCAAAACCGGTGCATGATGAGCTAACTCACTAAAACGGACTGGATACTACGACAAAGTTATAGCACCCTGGCGCAGCTGCTCAAACTCTACGCGCCAAGCAATCTTGAGGCTCTGAGGGACATACTCTCGCAGAAACACCTCCAAAAATTGAGCCCAAGTGACTGAGGCTGCCTCATCCAGACTACCCAGCTTATAGGCACGCCACCACTGATATGCTGCTCCCCTCAGCTGGAAAGGGGTGAAAGACACCCCACTTGTATCTACAATTCCTATAGTGCGAAGAATACGATGACACTCCTCCAGAAAACTCAGAGCATCATCTGAAGCTAGTCCGCTGAAAGTAGGTGGGTGGTACTTCTTGTACCTCTCAAGTCTGAGCTGCTCTGCCTCAGAAGCAGCTACCCTAGTCTCATGCTGAATCGAAGCCACTAGGGGCATAGGAATATACTCTATGGCCTGATCAACCTGGCCCCTCTACTCAGGAGTGCGGGCTGCGGGATTCTGTGCCCCTCCCCCGGCATGAGATGTAGCGAGAACTATCGGAAGTAGTCCAGCCTAACCTAGACCAGCTGAGCTAAAGTCTCCTGGAAGGGTGGAGCAGCAACAGGAATCTCCAGTGCCGGCCCTCTAGCTGGGGCTAGCTGGGGCTCCTCTGTCGTAGCTCTCGCATGTGCTCGGACTTCACCACGTGGTCATCCTCTGGCGGCTCTGGCAGGGGGCACGGGTGCCTGATCATCGGTCCTCCTAGTACGGGTCCTCACCATCTGTGGGAAATAATATAATAGAATTTTGATATCAATAACTCGCACGACAAGGAAACCAAACAAATATCAGTGTTCTTATAGCGTCCCGAAGATAGATACGGACGTCTTCGTACCGGTCCGTGAGACCCTAATAAATCGGCTTGTCACATGTGACTTCTATGAACCTAGACGCTCTGATACCAACTTGTCACGACCCGATTTATCCTCCGAAAGGTATCATGACGGAACCTAGTCCCTACAACTAGGTAAGCCTATTATTAAGAGAAAATGTAAATAAAATACAATAAATGAAGAAAGTAAGAGCAATGATCTAAATAATATAACTGTGTCGCTCGGCTCATACAAAACACTTTCCCAACGACCCGGAATGTCACAAATAGTCACAAGCTTCTAACAACTACTGTAGCTCTAAACAAGTCTGTAAAGTACATAGGAAAAACTCTAAATGATAGAATAGAAAGGGACTCAGAGGATTCTGCGGACGCGGCAGAAATACCTTGCGGTCTCCTAGAATCAGCAGCAACAACTATCCACGAGGCTGATAGCTCGTACCTAGATCTGCACATGAAACATGTGCAGGAAAGGACATGTGTACACCACATTGGTACCCAATAAGTGCTAAGCCTAACCCCGGTCAAGTAGTGACGAGGTCAGGTTAAGGCCCTACTGGAGTAAATATAATCAATTTAAAACATTTCAAGAGATAAGTAGATTTTTCAGTAACAGTTAAAGAAAATGCTTGAAAGCTTAACAGTCAAGGGAGCCTTCGGCTCAAAACAAAGTAAACACAAGGTGGAATCTCCCGAGATACCGTCCCGTAGTTCAAGATGATTATGCAGTACACGGGGATCTCCCGGAATACGTCCATAGTCCCAAAATTAATATGTAGTACATGTGAATCTCCCAGAATACGTCAGTAGTCTCAAAGAAAATATGCAGTACATTAGGATCTCCCAGAATACGTCTTTAGTCACAATTTAAATATGCCACGCAGGATTAATGACAAGTATAACATCGAATTTACACAGTTTATACTAATCACAGATAAGGAGAATAAGGTCTTAATTAAGCATGGTGCACAGAAGTTCAGATAGGCAATTAAACACGTAAGCATGCTTTTCTAATCTAAGCTAAACAATTTAACATATTAGTACAATTTCATCGAAGAAAAATAATTTATGGTTTAGGAAGGGAAAAAATGGGATTTTTGCAATAACGGCCGATGTACGTACTCGTTACCTCACGTATCTGCAGCCCACACATCAATTAGTATCAAATGTCCTAATGGGAAAGTCCCCAACACAAGGTTAGGCAAGGAACTTACCTCAACTGCTCAAATCAACTTGAAACCACATTCTTGCCACGAATACCCAACTCCGAATGGCCCGTATCTATTCAAATAAATTGCATAATGTAAATATAGCTATAAGAAACTAATTCAACTAATCAATTCGAAGCTAAAACGCGAAATTCAGAAAATCGACCCAAAAAGTCCCTCGGGCCCACGCCTCAGAATCGGGTGAAATTTACAAATTCCGAACATCCATTCACTCACGAGTCTAACCATACCAAATTTACTCAAAATCGATACCAAATTCTCGGTCAAAACCCAAAAACTCGGCCTAGGAACTTTTCTCAATTTTCATCCCAAATCCGAAATTAGAGTATAAAATTAATCATAGATTAGCGGAAGTTAAACTAAGTAAGAATCACTTACCCCGAACACCCACGCGAAAATCCCTCCAAAGGTCGCCTATTCTCGAGCTCTCAAGTTCAAATAGTAAAAATGACATAAACCCTCGATTTTGGAACATTTTAAATTTGCCCAAGCATTTCTTCACCGCGATAGCGGAAAGACTCACGCGATCGCGAAGAACAGTTTTGATGCCTCACATTTTCACTCTACGCGACCGCGTTTCAGCCAACGTGAACGTGATGAAATGACTCCTCTGACTTATGCGACCGCGGTTGGACCCACGCGATCTTGAAGGGTTAAAGCCCAGCTTACCTTTTACCGCCTTATTCTTCTACGCGAACGCGACCTGGCCCACCCGTTCGCGATGCACAACTTGCCTCCCCCGCGCGATCACATCCCTTTCTATGTGATCACATTGAATTAAACCCAACTTACCTTTTGATTTCTCTACACGATCGCGAGCTTCCTCACGCGATCGTGATGAAGAACACCAGAAAAAACCAGAAATCTTTCAAAGTCCAAAAATCACCCATTGAGCATCCGAAACACACCCGAGGCCTCCGGGACCTCAACCAAAACTATCAACCAATCCCATAATTAAACACGGATTCAAGCCTAAGAACTTAGCATTTTTTCAAACTTACAAACGATGCCGAAACATGTCAAACTTCATCCAAATGACCTCAAATTTGACACACAGGTCACAAATGACACAATAAACCTACAGCCACCTCTGGAATTCCATTCCGAGCCCAATATCAAAATTTTCCCTATCGGCCGAAATTGCCAAAAATCTAACATTCGCCAATTCAAATCTAAATCTACTACAACCAGTTGATATGGAGTCCCTATCTCTACCTCTCGGGCCATGTTGGCCCTAATACCGGAGTGCAACCCTGCTACAAATCTCTGCACTCTCTCAGCATCAGTAGGCAATATCATAAGTGTGTGGCGAGACAAGTCTAAGAATCTAGCCTCATAATCTGTCATTGACATCTGTCCCTGCTCCAACTGCTCGAACTGATATCCCAGCTCTTCCCTCTCAGAGGGTGGGATATACCTGTCTAGAAACATCTGAGTGAACTGCTCCCAGGTGATAGCACGTGAATCAGCTAGCCTGCTGAGAATATAGGATTGACACTATCTGCGAGCTCTGCACTTTAGCTAGAAGGTAGTGAAGTCCACTCCATGGGACTCTAATATCCTCATATTGTGCAGCCTATCCCTGCAGCTGTCAACAAAATCCTGGGCATCCTCGCCCCGCTCACCCTCGAAGACTGGAGGGTGCAACCGTGTCCATCTATCCAATAACTGTTGCGGATCGCCGTCCACAGCTGTCCTAGGCTCAGGTGCTGCTGCTACAGGCTGGGCCCCGCCAAGTCGCCTCCTCGGCCGGCTGACCCCTCCACTGGACCTTTACTGATGCAATGTTCTTTGACCTGAGTTTTCTAAACTGCCTATCCAAAATGGCTATCGGCTCCTCAACATAGGATAAATCCTTTTCCCACTGGACTGAGCTAAAATCCAATGCATGAGTCGGATCACCGTGATACTTCTGGAGCATAGATACGTGGAATACCGGATGAGATCCGGCTAGACTGGGAGGTAATGAAATCTTATAAGAAACCTCCCAACATGCCGCAATATCTCAAAAGGACCAATGAACCTTGGACTCATCTTGCCCTTCTTTTTGAATCTCATGACACCATTAATAGGCGATACCCGAAGCAAGACCCGCTCTCTAACCATAAATGCCAACTCTCGAACCTTCTGGTCCGCATAACTCTTCGGCCTGGACTGGATGTGTGAAGTCTCTCCTGAATTACCTTCACCTTGTCCAGGGCATCCTGGACCGAATCTGTACCCAACAAACGGGTCTCGCCCGGCTCAAACCAACCCACTGGGGACCGGTACCGCCTAACGTACAAAGCCTCATACGGTGCTATTTGGATGCTGGACTGGTAACTGTTGTTGTAGGAAAACTCTGCGAGTAGCAAGAACTGGTCCCATGACCCTCCGAATTCCATCACACAGGCGCCAAGAATATACTCAAGAATTTGAATCGTGCGCTCGGACTGCCCGTCTGTCTGAGGGTCAAAGGCTGTGCTCAGCTCCACCCAAGTACCCAACTCATGTTGTACGACTCTCCAGAACTGTGATGTGAACGGTGTACCTCTGTATGAAATGATAGATATTGGAATACCGTGAAGGAGGACGATATCTCTAATATAAATCTCGGCCAACCTCTCAGATGAATAAGTGGTCAATACTGGGATAAAATGAGCTGACTTGGTCAGCCGATCTACGATCACCCAAATAGCATCGAAAGTCCGTGAAAGTCCAACTACAAAGTACATGGTGATCCGCTCCCACTTACACTCGGGGATCTCTAACCTCTGAAGTAATCCACCAGGCCTCTGGTGCTCGTATTTGACCTGCTGACAGTTGAGACACTTGGCCACAAACCCCATTATATCCTTCTTCATTCTTTTCCACCAATAGTGTTGTCTCAAATATTGGTACATCTTCGTGGCACCCGGATGAATGGAGTACCGAGAGATATGAGCCTCCTCAAGAATCATATCCCGAAGCCCACCTACATTGGGCACACAAATCTGACCCTGCATCCTCATCATGTAATCATCATCTATAGTCACATCTCTGGCATCACCTCGTCGGACCCTGTCCTAAAGAACCAGAGGGTGGGGGTCATTATACTGACACTCTCTGATGCGGTCATAAAGAGAAGGCCGAGCAACCACACAAGCTAATACCAGGCTACGCTTTGAAATATCCAATCGCACGAACTAGATGGCTAAAGATTGAACACCCAAGGCTAAAGGTCTCTCAGCTGCTAGAATATATGCCAAACTCCCCAAACTCTTCGCCCGGCAACTCAAGGCGTCGGCCATTACATTGGCCTTCCCTGGGTGGTATAATATAGTGATATCATAGTCTTCCAGTAGTTCCAACCACCTCCGCTGACGTAGATTAAGGTCCTTCTGCCTGAACAAGTGCTATAAGCTCAGGTGATCAGTGTAAATCTCACAGGGAACACCGTACAATTAATGACGCCAGATCTTCAAGGAGTGAACAATAGCTGCTAACTCGAGGTCATGAACCGAATAATTCTTCTCATGCACCTTCAACTGTCTAGACGCGTAGGCAATCACCCTACCGTCCTGCATCAATACTGCTCAAGGGCCAATCCTCGAGGTATCATAATGGACAGTGTAGGACCCCGAACCTTTAGGCAACACTAATACTAGGGTTGTAGTCAAATTTGTCTTGAGCTTTTGAAAGCTCTCCTCACACTCCACGGTCCACCTGAACGGAGCACCCTTGTGGGTTAGTCTGATCACAGGTGCAACAATAGATGAAAATCCCTCTACGAAGCGACGGTAGTACCCTGACAAACCAAGGAAACTGCAGATCTCCATGGCTGATGATGGTCTAGGCCAAATCTGCACCGCCTCCACAAATTTTTCATATAATATCTCCTCCCTCAAAGTCTGAAGCACGGTCCTCAAGTGCTGCTCATGATCCTCTCGAGACAGGGAATATACCAGGATGTCGTCAATAAACACAATAACGAAAGAATCAAGATAAGGCCGGAACACGCTGTGCATCAAATGCATAAAGGATGCTGGGGCATTGGTCATCCCAAATGACATGACAAGAAACTCATAGTGACCATATCTGGTCCTAAAGGCAGTCTTCGGGATGTCCGGCTCCCTAATCTTCGGCTGATGATAGCTAGAAACGCAAGTCAATTTTGGAAAATACCCTGGAACCATGTAACTGGCCAAATAAATCATCAATGTAGAGGCAAAGGATACATGTTCTTCAATGTAACCTTGTTCAACTGCCGATAATCAATACACATGTGCATGGAACCATCCTTTTTCTTCACAAATAAGACCGGAGCACTCCCAAGGTGATACACTAGGCCTGATGAAACCCTTATCAAGCAACTCCTGCAACTGCTCCTTCAACTTCTTCAACTTAGGAGGAGCCATACGGTAAGGAGGAGTAGAAATGGGCTGAGTGACCGGCATCAAATCAATGCTGAAATCAATGTCTCTATCATGCGGCATACCCAGAAGATCATCTGGAAATACATCGGGGAAGTCCCTCACTACTGGGACTGACTCAGCTGAAGGAGTATCAAAATTGACATCTCTCACATAGTCCAAATACGCATCACACCCCTTTTCAACCATCCGTTCATCCTTAAGAAATGAAATAACCCTGCGGGGAGTATACTCTAAGGTACTTCTCCACTCTAATCTCGGCAAGCCTAACATAGCCAACATCACAGTCTTAGCATGACAATCAAGAATAGCATAATGGGGAAAAAAGCAGTCCATGCCCAAGATAAAATCGATATCTACCATGCTGACTAATAACAAATCAGCCCTAGTCTCAAAACCACTAAGAGTAATCAAACACGACCGATATACGCGGTCCACAACTAGAGAGTCTCTCACATGATTAGATACATAAACAGGGGAACTCAAAGCATCCCGAGAAATCCCCAAATGTGGAGCAAAATAAGAATACACATAGGAATACGTAGATCCTGGGTCAAATAATACTGATGCATCCCTATGGAAGACGGGGACAATACCTGTGATGACTGAATCTATTGTGACAGCCTCTGAACGGGCTGGAAGGGCATAGTACCTGGCCTGGCCTCCCCCTCTAGGGCGACCTCTACTTCCCCGACCGCCGCCTCGAGCTGGCTGAGGAGGTGGAGTGGCAGCTGGGGCTGGGATGATGGCCGGAGGACCCGGTGGAGCACGTGGAGGCTGATAAGTCTATGGAGTGCACCCCTCATGGCTCTGGGGAAATATCTAATCATGTGACGAGTGTCATCACACTCAAAACAACCCCTCGGAAGATGTGGTGGCTGAGACTAACTCGGAACTGGCCTGCTGGACTGGACGGTAATATCACCTCGAGCTGGAGGTATACTGGATACTGGCGATGCATAATAGGGCTCCTAAGGTCTAGGAGGAGTTGCAATACCACTGGCTGATGGAAGAGTTGAATGAACAGGGCGACTCACAAAAACCCTACCGTAGTGTGCTGCTGGTGCACGAGCTCCTGAATAAGAACATGTCTCTCGAGACCTTTTGACCTCTCTCTCCTCTCTATCCCGGGAAAACATGCCCTCTACCTTCCTGACGATACTCACTGCCTGCTAATAATTGATATCCATCCCTAAGTCCCTCAATGAAGCAACAAACCCTCTCTCTGACTGTGGCAACCAAAACCGGTGCATGACGAGCTAACTCACTAAAACGGACTGGATACTACGACAAAGTTATAGCACCCTAGCGCAGCTGCTGAAACTCTACGCGCCAAGCAATCTTGAGGCTCTGAGAAACATACTCTCGCAGAAACACCTCCGAAAATTGATCCCAAGTGACTGAGGCTGCCTCATCCGGACTACCCAGCTCATAGGCACGCCACCACTGATATGCTGCTCCCCTCAACTTGAAAGGGTTGAAAGAAACCCCACTCGTCTCTACAATTCCTATAGTGCGAATAATACGATGACACTCCTCAAGAAAATCAGAGCATCATCTGAAGCTAGTCCGCTGAAAGTAGGTGGGTGGTACTTCTTGTACCTATCAAGTCTGAGCTGCTCTTCCTCAGAATCAGCTACCCTGGTCTCATGCTGAACCGAAGCCACTAGGGGTATAGGAATATACTCTAGGGCCAGATCAACCTGGCCCCTCTACTCAGGAGTGCGGGCTGTGGGAGTCTGTACCCCTCCCTCGGCATGAGATGTACCGAGAGCTATCAAAAGTAGTCCAGCCTAACCTAGAGTGCTGAACATGCTCATGAACTGTGCTAAATTCTCCTGGAAGGGTGGAGCAGTAACAAGAATCTCCCGTGCCAGCACTCCAGTTGGAGCTGGCAGGGGCTACTCTGTCATAGCTCTCGAAGGTGCTCAGGCTGCACCATGTGGTCGTCCTCTACCCCAACCTCGGCCTCTGGCTGCTCTGGCAGGGGGCACGGGTGCCTGATCGTCGGTCCTCCCAGTACGGGTCCTCACCATCTGTGGGAAATAATATAATAGAATTTTGATGTCAATAACTCGCACGACAAGGAAATCAAACAAATATGAGTGTTCTTATAGCCTCCCGAAGATAGATACGGACATCTCCGTACCGATTCGTGAGACCCTAATAAACCGGCTTGTGACATGTGACTTCTATGAACCTAGACGCTCTGATACCAACTTGTCACGACCCGATTTACCCTCCGAAAGGTATCATGACGGAACCTAGTCCTTACAACTAGGTAAGCCTATTATTAAGAGAAAACGTAAATAAAATACAATAAATGAAGAAAGTAAGAGCAATTATCTAAATAATATAACGGTGTCGCTCGCCTCATACAAAACACTTTCCCAACGACCCGGAATGTCACAAATAGTCACAAGCTTCTAACAACTACTGTAGCTCTAAACAAGTCTGTAAAGTACATAGGAAAAACTCTAAATGATAGAATAGAAAGGGACTCAGAGGATTCTGCGGACGCGGCAGAAATACCTTGCGGTCTCCTAGAATCAGCAGCAACAACTATCCACGAGGCTGATAGCTCGTACCTAGATCTGCACATGAAACATGTGCAGGAAAGGGCATGTGTACACCACATTGGTACCCAATAAGTGCTAAGCCTAACCCCGATCAAGTAGTGACGAGGTCAGGTTAAGGCCCTACTGGAGTAAATATAATCAATTTAAAACAGTAGAAGAGATAAATAGATTTTTTTGTAACAGTTAAAGAAAATGCTCGAAATCTTAACAGTCAAGGGAGCCCTCGGCTCGAAACAAAGTAAACACAAGGTGGAATCTCCCGAGATACCGTCCCGTAGTTCAAGGTGATTATGCAGTACAGGGGGATCTCCCGGAATACGTTCATAGTCCCAAAATAAATATGCAGTACATGTGGATCTCCCAGAATACGTCTGTAGTCCCAAACCAAATAAGCAGTACATGGGGATCTCCCAGAATACGTCTGTAGTCCTAATTTATATATTCCACGCAGGATTAATGACAAGTATAACATCGAATTTACACAGTTTATACTAATCACAGATAAGGAGAATAACGACTTAACTAAGCATGGCGCACGGAAGTTCAAATAGGCAATTAAACACGTAAGCATGCTTTTCTAATCTAAGCTAAACAATTTAACATATTAATGCAATTTCATAGAAGAAAAATAATTTATGTTTTAGGAAGGGAAAATTGGGATTTTTGCAATAACGGCCCATGTACGTACTCGTTACCTCACGTACACGGAGCCCACACATCAATTAGTATCCAATATCCTAATGGGAAAGTCCCCAACACAAGGTTAGGCAAGCAACTTACCTCAACCGCTCAAATCAACTTGAAACCACATTCTTGCCACGAGTACCCAACTCCGAATGGCCCGTATCTATTAAAATAAATTGCATAATATAAATATAGCTATAAGCAACTAATTCAACTAATCAATTCGAAGCTAAAACGCGAAATTCGGAAAATCACCCCAAAACGTCCCCCAGGCCCACGCCTCAGAATCGGGTGAAATTTAAAAATACCGAACATCCATTCACTCACGAGTCTACCCATACCAAATTTACTCAAAACCGATACCAAATTCTCGGTCAAAACCCAAAAACTCGGCCTAGGAACTTTTCTCAATATCCCCCCCCCCCCAATTTTCATCTCAAATCCGAAATTAGAGTACAAAATTAATCATAGATTAGCGGAAGTTAAACCAAGTAAGAATCATTTACCCCGAACACCCATGCGAAAATCCCTCCAAAGGTCGCCTAATCTCGAGCTCTCAAGTTCAAATAGTGAAAAATGACATAAACCCTCGATTTTGGAACATTTTAAATCTGCCCAAGCATTTCTTCACCGCGATCGCGGAAAGAATCACGCGATCGTGAAGAACAGTTTTGCTGCCTCACATTTTCACTCTACGTGACCGCGATTCAACCCACATGAACGTGATGAAATGACTCCTCTGACTTATGCGACCGCGGTTGGACCCACGCGATCTTGAAGGGTTAAAGCCCAGCTTACCTTTTACCGCCTTATTCTTTTACGCGAACGCGACCTGGCCCATGCGTTCGCGATGCACAACTTGCCTCCCCCACGCGATCGCGTCCCTTTCTCTATGATCACGTTGAGTTAAATCCAACTGACCTTTTGATTGCTCTACGCGATCACGGGCTTCCTCACGCGATCGTGATGAAGAACACCAGAAAAAACCAAAAATCTTTCAAAGTCCAAAAATCACCCATTGAGCATCCGAAACACACCCGAGGCCTCCGGGACCTCAAACAAACCTATCAACCAATCCCATAATTAAACATGGATTCAAGCCTAAGAACATAGCATTTTTTAAAATTTACAAATGATGTCGAAACACGTCAAATTTCATCCAAATGACCTCAAATTTGACACACAGGTCACAAATGACACAACAAACCTACAGTCACCTCGGGAATTCCATTTCGAGACCAATATCAAAATTTTCCCTATCGGCCGAAATTGCCAAAAATCTAACTTTCTCCAATTCAAGTCTAAATCTACTACAAACCTCCAAACCACATCTCGGACGTGCTCCTAACCCCAAAATCACTCAACGGAGCTAACAGAGTCAATGGAATTCCATTTCGGGTCTGTCTTCACACAGTTCTGACTACGGTCCACTTCCTAAGGCTTTAACCCACAATTAGGGACTAAGTGTCCCAAAACTCTCCGAATTCCATAACTAATCACTCCGGAAATTCCCAATAGCAGAACAAACATGGGAAAAGCAGTTAATAGGGGATTGGGGCTCTAACTCTCAAAACGACCGACCGGGTCGTTAGATCTCTTGATTCCATGTCACCAAGATTTGGCAATTTTTTTGTTTGTTACAATTGCTTGGGTGTGATTTATGTTTCCTTCATCCCGTTACTTTTATTTTTACATTATGGCATGCTTTAGTATTAGCAATACTTAGCAAAGATTGATTAATACAGTTTTGAACAATCAACTCATTAAGTTGTAAATAATTCATAGTAGTTTGCTAATAAATTAAAGAGCTGATTACAACTCCTTATAATAATTTCAAAGTAGGAAAAATAATCCATGAATACTTTAGTATGATTTTATGTACGCTCTTAATTAATCAAATCATCGTGGTTGTGTACATGTTCGCGTGACGTAACTACGATTTTCAAAATAAATCAAGGTACACGTTCGCGCGACTTTGGCCAAGCTTTCTTAAATATTTAAGTGTTGTGAATTGTTTACACGTACGCGTGATATGATTCTTGACGCGCCAAACAAAAAGTGTACATGTACGCGTGACTCGTTTTCAAGATAATTCCATAATCACGAATAATCGAGTAATTAAAAGAGGTAAGTGATAAAATGCGCATAGGTTCTAAAATGAGTAATTAAATAATTTATTTAGGCCAATTATGATTAAAGCGGCCGTACTAAACCCACAAAATTCGGGAATGCCTAATATCTTCTCCCCAATTAACATAATTTCTTACCCGGTCTTCTGGTTTCGCAGACTTTAAGACGGAGTCAATTTTCCTCAATTTGAGATTTTAAAATAAACAGGTGACTTGGGACACCATAAATTATTTCAAGTGGCGACTCTGAAACAAATAAATAATCCCATTTCACATAATGTCACTTAAATTCGAAAAACTCCCTTATCCCACCCTTCGTGAAAAAAAGGAGGTGTGATAGCTCTGGCGACTCTGCTGGGATCGAACCCAGAATCTCTGGTTCAGGGTTCAAGAATTCGAGCTTGTTAATGTGATTTTTACTTGGCTTTACTAATTGTTGATATTATTGTATTTGTAAGCCTAATGTGCTAATTGCCGCTCATTTACCGCTTTGATATTATTTGAATTGAATTAATCTATCACGACCAAAAATCCATAAGGTCGTGATGGCGTCGGACATCATTGTCAGGCAAGCCAATCATTAATTAATTGAAATAGATTTCCGGTTTTAGCATTTATGAAAAAAAACACATTTCCTTTCACTTTATTACATATTAACTAAATAAAATATGTTAAGTAAATACAATGGTTTAAATAGTCCTATTTTAACAAATATATCCCAACACATCACAAAACCCGCTGTCACAAGTACATGAGCAATTTCTAAGAATTTTACAATTTCTACAAAGCTTGTCTGGAATACAAGTGGACAAAGAAATTTAAAATAATGTAATACGGTATGAGGGAGACTCTGTTAGCTGCAGATCGCCTCCGGATGATGCAGCTCGCCTAAGTCTCCAATCCTCCACATCGCTATGAAAGTACCTGTGCAATAAAATGCACAGCAAGTGTAGCATGAGTACAAAAACAACGTGTACTCAGTATGTCGCCCGCCTAACCTCAGAGAGGTAGTGACCAGAGGTCGAATTAGACACTTTCTAGAGGTCAATTTAGTATATTCAAGTGAGACACTACACATGAATGTCATAGAAAATTTATTTAAATTTAGCAATAAATAATATCAACTCCTTCCACATTTAACACTTTAAGTCTTCGTCATTTCAGTTGACAATTTAAATCATAATCCGGGATAAGAAACATCAAACTTATTTCACATTTTACACATAAAATTCTCCTTCCTCATGACTGGCCATTAAAACTTCCTTAGGCCGATAAACATGCATAAATCACAGAAAATACGCAGTAAATATCATACGCAAGAAATGCCGAGGGTCGACGGCCCGAACCAACATAAACATAAACTGTACACTATCGAGGGTCGAACGGCCCGAACCATAGATGCATCTATCTTCCCCGCTTGTGAATAGATCATGCGACGCGATTATACATAAAATACTAAGGCTACTGCGACTCAGGTGCTCATATGAATATATACAAATACAGGGTCATCTTGCTCGCGAATCATACATGCGACTCAGGCACCCAAAGTTACACATGTCCACATAATAAGTCCCCATTTTATCAAGAAAGTCGTTTTCTCAGGAAAGTGGTAAAACTCTTTTTAAAGGGACATGAAATATAGCTCTTAAATCTTTGTTTTGAAACTCATTTGCCATGTTTAATGATATTTCCGTAATACAACCCTATCAGGTACACAATTATCAACGGAGGAATAAATTCTCTTTCTAGATAATTAAGAAAATGAACTCTAGTCTTCTTCAGATATTCAATTAGGATTTCGATTATAATAGCAGTTTAGTATTATAGGCAGGATTACAGGTACAACACGTAAGGCATGCTAGTGGGTCCTAGGCTACCCGGACAAGGCATAATAGTAGTTGCTCAAGGACTCTCGTCACCTCGTGCTTACGTAGCCCCTAAAGATAATAGCATGTACTTAATTAATTCAGCTAGGGGGACAATTCCCTCTCACAAAGTTAGAAAGGAGACTTACCTCGCTCCGAAATTCCAATACCGGCTTCCAAGCCCTTCCGACAACTCCAACGAATGCACAACGCCCCAAAACTATCCAAATAACGGCAAACCAATGAAAATATACACTAATATTTGCAACAAATTCCAAATTATAAAATTTCCCAACCCCGCTCGGTGAAAGTACCAAAATGCCCTCGGGCCCACGTGCCCGGAACCCGAAATTTCTCCAAGATACATTCTACCCATAGCTTTACTAGTTCAAATATACAACTTACTCAAATATTCATGCTCAATTCGTGGCTAAAATCCAAATTGCCAAATTTCTAGGTTTTCTTCAAAATTTTCAATTTTTCCCACAATTTTCATGTCTAACTCCATGTATAAACCTTGAATTAACTTGGAAATGAGAAGGAATCACTTACCTCTTGATGCTTGATAAAAATCACCCTTTTAAATCCTCCAAAATCGCCCCAACCATGACAGATATATGAGAGAAATGGCAAAAATCTGTTTTAAATTGAACACTGCCCAGGAAAACCTTCTGTGCGATCGCACACAATTAGACGTGATAGAAAAGTCCAAGTATGCTGCCCAGAACACCCTGTGCAATCCCACAAGCCAAAACATGAAGCCTTATATTTTACTCTGTGCGATCGCACAACCATAGTTGTGATCGCATAGACCAAAGCAGGAGCCCTCAAAATCCTCATTTGTGCGATTGTATACATCCTTGTGCGATCGCACAAGCCAAATTACCATCCCCTCTAATTCCTTCTCTGCGATCGCACCATAAGGACCGCGATCGCACTGAACCCCCAAAACACCAGAAAGACAGCAGCACAAAAACACTTGAAAACAACCCGGAACAACCTCGAAACACACCCGAGGCCCTCGGGACCCCGTCCAATCACACGACTCAGTCCCATAACGTCACACGGACTTAGTCGAGCCTCGAAATCATATCAAACAACGCCGAAATCACGAATCACACTAAAATTCAATCTTTATGAACTTAGAAATTCCAACTTCAACATCTGACGCCGAAACCTATCAAATCATGTCCGATTGACCTCAAATTTTGCACACAAGTCATATTCGACATTACAGATCTGCTCCAATTTCCGGAATCGCATTCCGACCCTGATATAAAAAAATTCACTTCCGGTCAGATTTCTCAAAAACCTTCAATTTTCTATATTTAGCCAAATGACTCCAAAATGACCTCCGGACATCCGAATTCACTTCCGATCGCGCTCCCAACTCCAGAATCACCATACGAAGATATTCCCAGACTCGGAATCCCAAACGGACATCAACATCACTGAAATGCACTTCAAGCCCGTCTTAGGAAATGCTTTCAAAAATGCTGACTTCCATATTATACGCTGAAATGCTCCCGGGTTATCCAAAACCCGATTCGGACATACGCCCAAGTCTGAAATCATCATACAAACCTGCTGAAAACTTCAAATCCTGATTCGGAGGTCGTTTACTCAAAATACCAATCTTAGTTTATTCTTCCAAATTAAGGCTTCTGAAAGGAGAATTTTCTTTCCAAATCCACTCTAAACTCCCCGAAATTCAGTTCCGATCACGCCAGCAAGTCATAATACCTGAAACAGAGCTGCTCACTGCCTCAAACCGCTGAACAACGCGCTAGAGCTCAAAATGACCGGTCGGGTCATTACATTCTCCCCCACTTAAACCGAGGTTCGTCCTCGAACGTGCTAAGAACTGCTCTGGAGTTACCTGAAATCATTGTTTAACACCCCGAGCACCTACCCGTGCTACCACAACCCAATTGAGCACATTATCTTGATCAAATCTGAAGATTTCTTCTTTTATCCATATAATAAGCTCAGAACCTAGTTCCAACACTTGAAATTCCTTGCCAGGCCTACTTCCAACATATAAACACCGTATCAACTACTATACGATGTCCCAGAACATGACCTCATATCTTTGTTGAATCAGCACCATACACCGCATAACCCATCATCTGACCACAATGACGCTCCCTGAACCGTAATAGCAAGAATTCTACAAATTTGATGCTTTCACGGGTCGACATTCATCTTGATTTCGACCTTTATTTTCTTCCTTTGAAACGATTGACCTGATCGGCTTGAATGCACCTTATAAGATACATACATATGTCCTGCTATAATACTAACGATATCACCACGATGGAGGAGATGCGCAAAAATTCATACCCAACTGCAGAGTTAACAAATCCTTGAATACCTCATCTTGACTAGAATCATCACTTTATTACGAATCCTGAATAATGGTATTTGTTATTTAATATACACTTCACATAACCTGATCGCACTGATCCCTGATCCGAAAATCTCGTCTCACCCAGTATGAATTGCTTAGACAACAAATCACCCCAAACATGGCCAACAACCTCACATGATACCACATCGCGCCACTGGGCCATAACTCGAACACGATAGGTAAGAAATGACTCAGGAAGGAACTATTCAACTCACGCAACTGATATGAACTTCTCTCAGAAAATAGGAAGTAAAACACAACGAAATAAATATAGGAACCTAACTCAGCATCACACTGTTGCGGCGTGCAACCTGATCCAGATAACATAACCGTGGCGGCGTGCCACCCGATCCAAATATCATGCCCGTGGCGGCGTGCCACCCGATCCAAATGACGTAAAATTCACGTAAGGAAATATACACGGTGCTGAAGTGCTCTCTATTACAAATTTCTGAATATCGATCATAAGCACGCTAAGTGCGTAATACCATCCTGGGGAGACTGATAAAGCCATATGCTTACAAAACTCAAGCACAACTGAGGTGCGATATATATATATATATATATATATCTCAAGAGCCATCATGCTCACATAACATCATCACTACGCGGGACCTCAACACATAAGAAATTATCAAGCCGTTTCACGACTCACACGGCAGAATCATATTATCACATGAATTTGACGAAGACGGAACAATCACCTGATATCCCAACACTCTTCCTTGAGGAGCGCTATACTGAAATGAACATGCCTGGCTCATACAGAGCCTATAGTCATATTTAAATCCATCCACAAACACCAAGTCTACCTTGCTCGCACCAAACTAAGATAATAGCTTTACCTGGGTCCACATTAACCCACTTTCTCTCATAATACGCGAGAACAACCATCATAGCCGTGACAAACACCCCACAATCCACCACTGGCCATGCTACGCTGTAAGACAAATCAAGAACCCATAACCAGGGTACAAAGCCTCTTCCACCGAATATCAATCTCAGGTGACACTGAAGATAACACTAGGTTACTCTGAACTTTCAAATCACTTTTTCTTGCTCTTCCGAGCTCATGACGTCCTTATTAACACCGAACCGCAATCTCGATTCTTACTCTCAGTTACATACTGCTTACCGCACCTAACATGCCAATATGAGGTAGCGCAAGAATTCCATCATAACTTCTGAACCACCCACAGGGTGAACACTTCATCATATGGAAACCTTTTACTTAACTCAATTCAAGAGTATCATCTCAACACACAAGTGAATTCCCACAATCACCCAACATGCAAATCCTTAAATAGTAGTCTATACCACCATAACCCTTTCGGGATCCGCCTACACTTGACAGGCCATAACACTTGAATGCTCCCACATGAACTTCATTACGACAGAAGACAAGCCTCACACACACCGGCACAAACCACCTGCATAGCTTAATCACATCAAAGGAACCGATCACTGCCGTAAATATTTCATTTCAACCATGGATAGTCAATCTATTTGCTTTTAATCATCTTCATTTGCCTCAGGAATAATAGAAACTTCCTTTAACTATAGCAAACTCATCCTCACTCCTCCCGAGTGACCATGATTCGCAAGACTATGTTGCCTAAATCCCGAAACCCATCTCATACCCTCCTGATAGTCTTTCTACAATCCGTAGTTCACTTCTCTCACTCCTCCAATACTATCGTGCACGCTGAAACATATCATAGAACATTCCAACCATCCTTCTTTTTCTCATAAATTACTCTACAAAAGCTCTAGTCTTGATCATACTGCTGCCTGAATCCCTTAAATGCCGCATTCTTAACTTTTGAACTCACTGGGACTGCTATTGAGAGTCACCCACTCTGACTGGCCCCGAATACAATCAACTCCAAGGCTCTCCTAGCACAGGAACACCCTTTTCAATGAAACACGTGACCGAGTCACTATCCTGACAACTCACCTATGCCTTAAGAAAATTTTTGAATCTTCCAAAGCCTAACCCTGGTCCGACAAGGCCAATTTTTGCACACATTCATCAAATCCCACGCACCATCACCATCTTACTCCTTTCCCTTAGCTGTAATAACTTGCCAACACGCCGACAATCCACAACCCTATGAGAAGACAACCCTACAACCCAACTGCAGATGGTGGGACTCCCACACTTAGCCCGAAGCTACTCCTTGCACCACTCTAGACCCTGTCGAGATCCTTTCTCCTTTGATAACGCGATCTTTCTCAACCAATCCTTCCAAATTATTCAAAATTCTCTTGCTAGCACTCCCTAAATACTCAAATTCTCTAGCATCATTCACACATTCCGCCTCCTACCGAATAGCCACTAGAACCCCTCACCGAGACCTGCCAACCATGCTACCGCTACCCTATTCACAGGAGATGACCCACCTGTGGAAATCACCCGCGGACACCTTCCAACGACGCTTAAATGCACGCTCTCCGCGACTTCAATACCCCTTCCTACGCCCTGCTTCATTTACCAACTTTACTAGTCATTCCGCTCCTCATGGACATCCATTAAATGCACGACAATATCTTAAAATTCCAAGCCATACTGGCGCTCCCCCACTTTGTGACTGCTCGACTTCCGCTTCATACACCTGGCCTCCTAGAAGTGGAGCCACCGCCTAGCCTCACTTTAGGACCATTCTCTGCCAACCACATTCTTCAATACTTCTTCTCAATACTCTGACCCCACGCAACAAAAGAAACCATAGCACCGACAAACTTAACACATTCCATTCGATTAATGACGACGACTTCACGTCACAGGTGCATATCCCACCTCACTTGAAGACACCAAGCCTTACTATTTTACTAACCCCAACCGGACCATTCATAACCCAAATGCCTTCCCTCTGCCGGAACTAAAATACCGAAATCTTGAAATCACGCTCTGAGAAGACCTCCCTTCAAACCATTCATCACCTCCAACATACGGGCAAGCATTCTATCATCATATCGGCATCACACGATAACCAATCGCAAGTATCATCACTACCTGAGCATAGCCTTAACGCTCTCAGAAACACAGTTACTGAGCTGAAACAACATACCATTCTTCTGCAGGGCCATAACAACAGCGCCCAACCAATTACACATGGAAACATCTCGGATTACATCCGTAGCACCATTTCAATTCCTCAAATTCCTGATTCATAGCAAGCGCTTCGCGACGCGTACGATTGAGTAAGAATAAACTTAGGCATAACCCTTAAGGGAATCAAATCGTGCGATGAGGAATCAAGAAGGGAAGTACTCCTAACATCCCTGTAGCCTCTCGAAGATAAGTACAGACGTCTCCGTACCGATCCACAAGACTCTACTAGACTTGCTCATGACTCGTGAGACCTAAGGGAACCTAGCGCTCTGATACCATGTTGTCACGACCCAAAATACATAAGGTCGTGATGGCGCCGGACATAATTTTCAGGCAAGCCAATCATTAATAAATTGAAATAGATTTCCGATTTTAGCATTTATAAAAAAAACATTTCCTTTCACTTTATTGCATATTAACTAAATAAAATATGTTAAGTAAATACAATGGTTTAAATACTCCTATTTTAAAAAAATATATCCCAACACATCCCAGAACCCGGTGTCACAAGTACATGAGCAATTTTTAAGAATTTTAGAATTTCTACAAAGCTTGTCCGAAATACAAGTGGACAAATAAATTTAAAATAATGTAATACGGTATGAGGGAGACTCTGTCAGCTGCGGATCGCCTCCGGATGATGCAGCTCGCCTAAGCCTCCAATCCTCCACATCGCTATGAAATTACATGTGTAATAAAATACACAACAAGTGTAGCATGAGTACAAAAACATTGTGTACTCAGTAAGTCGCCTGCCTAACCTCAGAGAGGTAGTGAAGAGAGGTCGAATTAGACACTTGCACGAGGTCAATTTTGTATATTCAAGTGAGACACTAAGCATGAATGTCATAGACAATTTATTAAAATTTAGGAATAAATAATATCAACTCCTTCCACATTTAACACTTTAAGTCTTCGTCATTTCAGTTGAAAATTTAAATCATAATCCGGGATAAGAAACATCAGACTTATTGACATTTTACACATAAAATTCTCCTTCCTCATAACTGGCAATTAAAACTTCCATAGGCCGATAAACATGCATAAATCACAGCAAATACGCAGTAAATATCATGCGCAAGCAATGCCGAGGGTCGACGGCCTGAACAAACATAAACATAAATTGTGCACTGCCGAGGGTCGAACAGCCCGAACCATAGATGCATCTATCTTCCCCACTCGCGAATCGATCATGCGACACGGTTATACATAAAATATTAAGGCTAGCCTGCTCGCGAATCATACCTGCGACTCAGGTGCTCATATAAATATACACAAATACAGGGCCATCCTGCTCGCGAATCATACATGTGACTCAGGCACCCGAAGTTACACATGTCCACATAATAAGTCCCCATTTTATCAAGAAAGTCGTTTTCACAGGAAAGTGGTAAAATTCTTTTTAAAGGGACATGAAATATAGCTCTTAAATCTTTGTTTTGAAACTCATTTGTCAAGTTTAATGATATTTTCATAATACAACCCTATCAGGTACACAATTATCCACGGAGGAATAAATTATCTTTCTAGATAATTAAGAAAATGAACTCTAGTCTTCTTCAGATATTCAATTATAGTTTCAATTATATTAGCAGTTTAATATTACAGGTACAACACGTAAGGCATGCTAGTGGGTCCTAGACAACCCCGGACAAGGCATAATAGTAGCTACGCACGGACTCCCGTCACCTCGTGCGTACGTAGCCCCCGAAGATAATAGCATATACTTAGTTAATTCACCTAGGGGGACAATTCCCCCTCACAAAGTTAGAAAGGAGACTTACCTCGCTTCGAAATTCCAATACCGTCTTCCAAGACCTTTCGACAACTCCAACAGACGCACAACGCCCCAAAACTATCCAAATAACGGCAAACCAATGAAAATATACACTAATATTTGCAACAAATTCCAAATTATAAAATTTCTCAACCCCGCTCGATGAAATGACCAAAATGCCCTCGGGTCCACGTGCCTAGAACCTGAAATTTCTCCAAGATACATTCTACCCATAGCTTTACTAGTTCAAATATACAACTTACTCATATATTCATGCTCAATTCGTGGCTAAAATCCAAATTGCCAAATTTCTAGGTTTTCTTCAAAATTTTCAATTGTTCCCACAATATTCATGTCTAATTCAATGTATAAACCTTGAATTAACTTTGAAATGAGAAGGAATCACTTACCTCTTGATATTTGATGAAAATCACCCATTGAAATCCTACAAAATCGCCCCAACCATGAGAGATATATGAGAGAAATGGCAAAAATCCGTTTTAAATTGAACACTGCCCAAGAAAACCTTATGTGCGATCGCACACAATTAGCCGCGATAGCACAGGACAAATATGCTGCCCAGAACACCATGTGCGATCGCACAGTACCAGTTGCGATCGCACAAGCAAAAACATGAAGCCTTATATTTTTACTCTGTGCGATCGCACAACAATAGCTGCGATCGCATAGACCAATGCAGCAGCCCCCAAAATCCACCTCTGTGCGATTGCATATTTCCTTGTGCGATCGCACAAGCCAAATTACAAGTCCCTCTAATTCTTCTCCGCGATCGCACCACAAGGACTGCGATCGCACCACAAGGACTACGATCGCACCACAAGGACTGCGATCGCACCACAAGGACTACGATCGCACCACAAGGACTGCAATCGCACTGAACCCCCAAAACACCAGAAAGACAGCAGCACAAAAACACTTGAAAACAACCTGGAACCACCCGGAAACACACCCGAGGCCCTCGGGACCCCGTCCAATCACGCGACTCAGTCCCATAACCTCACACGGACTTAGTCGAGCCTCGAAATCATATCAAACAATGCCGAAATCACGAATCGCACAAAAATTCAAACTTTATAAACTTGGAAATTCCAATTTAACATCCGACGCCGAAACCTATAAAAATCACGTCCGATTGATCTCAAATTTTGCACACAAGTCATATTCGACATTACGCCTTCTGACCCTGGTATCAAAATTTTCACTTCCGTTCGGATTTCTCAAAAACCTTAAAATTTCCATCTTTAGCCAAATGACTCCAAAATGACCTCCGGACATCCGAATTCACTTCTGATCGCGCTCCCAACTCCAGAATCACCATACAGAGCTATTCCCAGACTCGGAATTCCAAACGGACATAAACATCACTGAACTGCGCTTAAAGCCCAACTTAGGAAATGCCTTCAAAAATGCTGACTTCCACATTATACGCTGAAATGCTCCCAAGTTATCCAAAACCTGATATGGACATACGCCCAAGTCCAAAATCATCATAAGAACCTTCTGGAACCTTCAAACTCTGATTCGGAGGTCGTTTACTCAAAATACCAATCTTAGTTTGTTCTTCCAACTTAAGACTTCATAAAGGAGAATTTTCTTTCCAAATCCATTCTAAACTCCCCGGAATTCAGTTCCGACCACGCCTACAAGTCATAATACTTGAAACAGAGCTGCTCACGGCCTCAAACCGTTGAACGACGCGCTAGAGCTCAAAACGACCGGTCGGGTGGTTACATAAACTGCCTTCTTACGCCTCCCTTCTGAGTCTTCAGAAAAAATGGTGCACACATACGTGTGGCCCGCTTTTCTGCTAGAGGTCGTACCAAATAGGACGAGGATGGATCAGCCACTAAGCCGGGTAGACTTTCGTGCTCCCAGTATGTCTCTCCCACCTCGGCTCAAGTTGTCCGCTTGGGTAAGCCATGTCTAGAACACACCCCCATGTTCAAACCTAAAATGACATAGCCTCATGCCGGATCCCTAGTAGAAACATTTGCTTGCATCACATGCATTTGACTTAGGGGACTCAGCACAGGGGTTAAGTCATTCTAGGACAGGTGTACCCGAAATAAAAGATCATCCCGATGCATCTTACCTACTATGTGTGCATTTATTTGTTTCGGTTGGTTTGTTGACCGGCTAAGGAAAAAAAAAGACAACAGAAAAACCAAGAGTGAGGTAGAATAGAAAATTCACCCTCGTTTAAAAATCCCGGTATTTGAAAATGCCTTGAAACTCTGCCAAAAGTTTTGAAAAATAAAGAGAAAGAAAATGTATTTCAAAAATGAAAGTGAGTCAATATCATGTTTTTCCCAATTATGTTAAAATTGACCAAACTACGCGGGTCTGATTCTCGCCGGATGTGAGATACGTATGCAAACATCAACTATTCAGGCCCCCAATTTTTAAAATCCAAAAAACAAACAAATTTCCCTTAATTCCTCTTTAGTAGTCTTTCCTTAGAAAATTCATTAAACCCACAAAAAAAATTCTTCTTTCCAAAGTCTTTCATATGTTAAAAAATAAAAAACAAACAAATAATAAAAGAAATAAAAATCAATCAATAATCAAAATCCAAAATATTGGTTTCCTAGAGAAGTACTTTTCCAAAAAATAAAAAAAATCAGAAAACAATATTAGGGGCAACATTCAATATCCAAAAAGATTTTCTTTCTTCTTCTAGAAAAAAAGAGACAAAACGAAAAAAAATATTTTCTTTTTACTTTAGAAATTCCCAAAGTTCAAAGCAAAAGAAAAGAATTTTTTGAAGTCTTCCACTAAAAAATTCAATCAAAATCCAAATAAAATGTTTTTCCATTCTTTAGAAATCTCTCTCCTAGAAATGTAAACAAAATAAGAAAAAAATAACACAAATAAAATCCAAAAAATATTTTCTTGCTTCTTTAAGCCTTTCTTTCAAACATTTCAAAAATAAAGAGTCAAAAATATTTTTTTTCTTCTTTTAAGCCTTTCTTTCAAAAATTCAAAAAAAAAAAAAGAAATGAAATTCAAAAAAAAATGTGTGAGTGTTATAAAAGTAGAAAAAAAAGTTAGTTTATTTACTCCATTTCTCAATCTTCCTATGCAAGATCTGATTCATGCGACGTCATGATACGTAGGCAATCCCTATAGGATCCGATCATAGCCATAAAAATTATAAAGAGAGAGAGACAGAGAGAGAAAAGTCAAGTAGTCCGTTCACTGAAGCTATCAAAATTGGGGAGATGGTCGAAAATAGTTTGAAACGGGCTGAATCTTGAGTCAAACTGCTTTTAAGGCTTCATCATAGGCCGTTCAGAATGGTAAGGGGGTTTGACGAATAGAAATGGGAGAGAAGTGGGATCCATGATGGCTTCGAGCTCGAAAAGGGCCCACATGGCATTCCACCAATCATATATGCTTCCTAAGGTCCCACAACACTATTATCCCCATCAAGATGCTGCTTATGCCGTGGCACCGCCTCCATATGCGGTGATGAACGCGCAATCTTACACGCGGTCACAACATTATAAACAAAACCAACCTCCACCTCCCAGAAATGCCCATCCCTACCAAGCTCGATACAATCCCCAACCAAATGTTCCCCAATACAATCCCTGCGCAAGAGAGCCTTCCAGAAGGAATCAGTTCACCCCTATTGGTGAATCATACTCTACCTTGTTCCAAAAGCTAATCAGGCTAGGTCTGCTACAACCAGTGGCACCGAACCGGCCGAACCCTGAGTCCCCCTCGCACCGACCTGATGCTAGATGTTAATACCACTTAGGAGCAGTGGGGCATGACACTGAATATTGTTGGACTCTTAAAAGAGCATTGGAAGACCTCATCGAGGTCCAGGCAACAGTGTTTAGGGATGAAGATGACCCTAGTATGATGAACAATCCTCTGCCTGTTCACACTAGGCTAGTAGACGGGATGATTTGTGAAGATAAAGAATTTGACGTAGCACTGAAGGTCATTGCAGCCATTGCCGAGACAGAAGAAAAGCCAAAAAATGGTCGCCAAACCTGAAAGTTTCCCCATCAGATGGGAGTCTCGGTAGCCAGTCTTGCTATCCTTTATGCGTCTGGATTATCTCAAGGTGTGATCCGGATGTTTTACTTTATTGTCTTACTTTCCGATGTAAACCCTTCTATCTTTAATTTCAAAAAAAAAAAGATAAAAAAATCAAATGTGAATTGATATTTCATTTTTCAGGAATGTCTCTTTTCTCAATCTTGTCTCTTTTCTTATTCTACTTTCAGTTCTGTTTAAATGCAGATTTCAATAACATGACATGCTTGTAGACTTCATGACCATATTCTAAAATGCTATCGAACTTTGAAATAATGAATCAAGAATCAGAATGCGATGAAAATAGGTTTATGGAAATAAAACAAAGACTCAGAACAACTAAAGGAAAGTTGGCTCCAGATTGGAAAGGTCCATACATTGTAACAAGAGTACTGCCAAAAGAGAGCGTTGTATTTGGGACACGTCGAAGAAAATATCCCTGAAACAACTGCCAATGTAGGTGCAATCAAAAGGTACTATGTTGGATCCTCCATATAACATTAATGTTCTCCAGTTGGGATGAAGAAGGCTTTCATTCTCGCTATCCAAACACTATTAACCCTTTTGCCAATCCTTTGAGTCGGTTACCTTCCTTTTGATTACCCTCTTTGGAACCTAAAAGTGTTATGAAAAAAAAAAACAAAATAAAAACAAAAACAAAAAAAAGGAAAAAAATATATATTGAAAAGAAGAGAGGAAAAAGGAAAGCAAAAGAAAGAGAAAACAAAACAATACAGAAAGAAAAGAAAAACAAAAGAAATCAAAAACAAAAGTTTCTTGAACTACGTTCGACTTGATTCCGAAAGGATACGTAGGCAGCCTCACTCTGGGGTTCAGTCACGTCAAAATAAAATCCAAATTCCCCCCGAACATGAAACTGGGGCAGAATTTCTAACGGCTCGGTGATACTTTCACCGGAAAGGTTCCAAAGTTATAATTCAATTCAAAATACTTCTACCCAAATCCTATCCAAGTCCTTCCGATAAATCGATAAGGATATCCAAAATTTGAGGATACAGTTACTTGGATTTGATACAATCAAATGAGAGAAATAAGACGAGAGAGTCTTATCGGTGAAAACCCACACGGGCAGTGTGAGGCAATGGTAAGAAGAGAAATTGAAAATGAGAGAGTCTCGTTAGTGAAAACTCGCAAAGATCACTACAAGGCGATGGTGAGAAGAGAAATGAGAGAGGTTAGTAAGTGAAAACCCGCAAAGAGCACCACTGATCAAAAAAGAGGATAATTGATCACAAACATGGACACAGTTCTGGGAAAGGTTTCCCAATCAGGAGACATAAGATATGATGGATTTTTGAGAGGTGGACGGTCCGCACAGATCAGGCATCCAGTCCAAAAGGCATGTCATATTCATTGACGACCGCATACACTCCGGATAAGTCCTTCTTTCCTGTCCCTGAAAGGGATACCTCTTGTCTAAATTCATTTATCCATTCCATCGTTTATTTTCTTTCAATCTCTTTCGGTCTAATTCTATTCTAAATTGAGACAAAAAAAGGATGGCAACACCGATCTATAAGATTCTCATTTGATACAAGCTAATACGCAAAAAAGCGCCCAGCCTCGGCAGGTGCATCGAGTCGACCTCAACTGGCCATGAAGGCTGATGTTTTAAAATCAAGAATTCCTTCAAGGAAAGGGATCAAATTCAAAATGCCACAAAGGCAATAAAGTTAAAGAATGTTAAGTCCTATGTGATTAACCGTCATGTTAAAATTTTGGAAAAATTCGAGATCTCCAAGGTTAGAAATAAAACCAATCCCCAGTGAGACAACAAGCAGTTGAGATCTCTTTCAAAAGGACGGGCCGAGATCAAATGACCGAGATAATCAAGGCCACAAAACCAACCACCATTTCAAACCGACAAATTGTTCTTTATTTGAAGAAAAACAGGAAACATGTGCAACCCGAAAGCAACCTTACAAGAAGCAGGGGCAACCAAAAGGAAACTGGACAAGGTCTAGAAACAGCTTTGCGGTAACAACTTCAAAAGGGAAGTTTCCTCCAAAATTCTATTTGCTTTCACTTATCTGCTGAAAACAAAGGAAGAAAAGAAGAAATGATGCTAAAAATAATTCAAAATTAAGGTAGTGTAGGGCCTCCAATCCCTAGTTGCGCCTTTTCCAACATAGGGATTCCATTCCTAGTTGATGACTTTCCAACATAGGGTCCCACCCCCTAGTTGATACCAACATAGTGTCCCACTCCCTAGTTGATGCCATCATAACCTGATGACTTTCCAACATAGGGTCCCACTCCCTAGTTGATTCCAGCATAACCTGATGACTTTTTAACATATGGTCCCACTCTATAGTTGATGCCAGCATAACCTGATGACTTTCCAACAAAGGGTCTCACTCCCTAGTTGATGCCAGCATAACCTGATAATTTTCCAACATAGGGCCCCACTCCCTAGTTGATGCCAGCATAACATAGCGTCCCAATTTCCTAGTTGATGCCAGCATAACCTGATGACTTTGCCAACATAGTGTCACCATTCCCTAGTTGATGCTAGAATAACCTGATGCCAACATAGGGTCTCCACTCCCTAGTTGATGCCAGCATAGGGTCACCACTCCCTAGTTGATGCCAGCATAACCTGATGCCAACATAGGGTCTCCACTCCCTAGTTGATGCCAGCATAACCTGATGCCAAGCATAGGGTCTCCACTCTCTTGTTGATGCCAACATAGGGTCTCCACTCCCTAGTTAATGCAAACATAGGATCTCCACTCGCTAGTTGATGCTAGCATAACTTGATGCCAACATAGGGTCTTCACTGCCTAGTGGATGCCAACATAGGGTCACCACTCCCTAGTTGATGCCAGCATTCCTTGATGCCAACATAGGGTCTCCACTCCCTAGTTGATGTCGACATAGGGTCTCCACTCTCTAGTTGATGCCAGCGTAACCTGATGCCAACATAGGGTCTCCACTCCCTAGTTGATGCCAACATAGGGTCTCCAATCACTATTTGATGCCAACATAACCTGATGCCAGCATAACCTAATGCCAACATAGGGTCTTCACTCCCTAGTTGATGTCAACATAGGGTCTCTACTCCCTAGTTGATTTCATTTTAGACATAGGGTCACCATTCCCTAGTCTCGTTTCCTGGGTACACCACTCCCGCCCATTTTATTGCTTTAAATAATGGAGTAGTATAGATATTTATTACAAATAACTCACGAAATTTTCCTAGTGAAAACTGGGGCAGAAAAATTTTGTTCCTTTGTTTGTTTTGCTGTCTGAGCAGGTTTTACCTCAAGGCACAGGGTTCGTGATGACCAAAAGAAGAAATCTCAATACAAAATAAAAGAAAGAAAATGGAAGAGAAGTGAACTCAAAGTGCAGAAGCGGAGAAAAGCTATGGACTGCTCAAGACATGATTGAAGTCCCAAGCTTTTCATTTCCCGTATTGATCCAAAAAGCTAAAGAAGATTGAGATAGCACCTGCAACTAACAAGCATCAAGATCCAGATAAGAGTTTGCATGAAGAATCAGCCACGACTCAAGATCAAGCTTCAAAAGACTTATAGATAGGAATTTTGTAACTCATAACTGATAGGCTTGTTTAGTTTCTTTTTTATATTGATTTTGATGTAACAAACAGGACCGCGGATCGGAGCCTCGACGGGGCCTCACTCGACTCTCGAACTCATCATTCCATCATTCTCCTTGAACTACACGTGACCCAATTCCCTTATAACCCGGGATATGTAGGTTGTCCAAAACCAGGACTCGGTTGTCCAAAACCAGGACTCGGTTGCACCCTTTTTCTTTGTTTATTTTCCTTTTTGAATAAAATTTGGTCAAAAATTAGTCACACGGCTCACTTTGTCTTTGCCTGAAAACTCTTCATGTTCCCAAGCAAAGAGGGGCAGTTGTGAGTATCTAATTTTTGACCATATTTAGATCTTTATCACCTTTTTAGTATGTAAATATTTTCTAACTTTAATCTTGATATTTAGACTTTATTTAATTTTTTAATAGGTTTATTAAATAAAATTAAAACTACAAAAAGAATTATACTTTTTGATATTAGATGTATTTCATTTGCAAAAGAAAGGATTTTTTTTTTTTTTTTTAGTAAAATATTAGTATAGTATTTTTTATTTTTTATTATAATTAAAAAAAACAACCACATTTGGCAGAGATTCCTCCATATCTCACCATAACTAATTTTGGACTCACTTGCATATAGGATCCCTTTACCAGCCAATTTTCCAATGTACTCACACATAACAGATTTTTCCTTTTGAGTGCATTGGAAAGGGAGAAAGATTCCTCCCAAGAAATTTCTACTCACCTGCTCACATTTTGGGTACTATATTCACACCCTCACTCAACTATATAATACACACGCCAAAACAAACAAAGGACGGATAGAAAAAACAAAACGAAAAAAGGACGGCATCATTTTTTTTGGAAAGAGCACCTTTTCCTTTCCCTTTATTTCATATACACGATACACACACAGAGGCGAAAAGAGGGGACTGGGAACAAACTGTAAAAACAGAGAGGAAAAGTAGTGAGATCACTGAAAAGAAGAAACACAAGACGGGGTAAAAAAAAGAGGAACAGGAAAGGGAAGAACGGACAGAATTACATAGCTCAGTCGCGGACGGTGGTTTTCTCTTTCTTCAAGATTTCCTCATCAAAATATTCTTAAATCATTTTGAACCATGAAAAGCGCATCCATGTAAACCCACTTCCATCAACTCACTGCTTCGTCGTTGCCTCGCAGGATTTCCACCATCTCCGGCCAGCTCTTTTCCCTTTAAACCTACACCAAGTTTTCATGATAATACTCTGTCAGAATTTAGAGTGCAGTTTAAGGTATATTCCGATCGAAAGTGTGGTCGCTGTTCGAGTTTTACGGCGAGGTTTCGAGGTTCCTTCGTCGACGAGGTTTCCGTACTGAATTCTGTTGATGGAGTTTCATTTTGGCTAATAGATGAATACCCCTTTGTACAAATTTGCCTTAGCAATATCAAAGGAGGTTTACAGGTTTGAGGTTCATTCTTATATTTTTCTTTTTCCCTTCTTCTTTTCTTCAACTTTTCTTAGCTTATATGCCTATAAGATCTTGTTTAATTGCTGTTGAGTTTGACAATTTTTTTATAGCTGCTGTTTGTTAAAGCTTTCAAATATAGGCTCCATTGGTTTACTAAAACTCATAAATTTTGTTCAAATTGCTGAATATGGTCTCTTGATTCTATGTTACCAAGATTTGTCATTTTTTTTTTGTTTGTTACAATTGCTTAGGTGTGATTTACGTTGCCTTCATCCCGTTACTTTTATTTTTTACATTATGGCGTGCTTTAGTATTAGCAATACTTAGCAAAGATTGATTAATATTGTTTTGAACAATCAACTCATTATGTTGTAAATAATTCATAGTAGTTTGCTAATAATTTAAAGAGCTGATTACAACTCCTTTCAATAATCTCAAAGTAGGAAAAGTAGTCCATGAATACGTTAGTATTCTTTTAGGTACACTCTTAATTAATTAAATCATTGTGATTGTGTACACGTTCGCGTAACTACGATTTTAAAAATAAATCAAATTACGCGTTCATGCGACTTTGGCCAAGCTTTCTTAAATATTTAAGTGTTGTGAATTGTGTACACGTACGCGTGACATGATTCTTGACGTGCCAGACAAAAAGAGTACACGTACACATGACTCATTTTCAAGATAATTCTGTAATCACGAATAATCGAGTAATTAAAAGCGTTAAGTGATAAAATGCACATAGGTTCTAAAACGAGTAATAAAGAATTTAATTCGGCCAAATATGATTAAAGCGATCGTGCTAAAACTACGGAATCCGGGAATGCCTAATATCTTCTCCTGGGTTAACAGAATTCCTTACCCTGTCTTCTGATTTTGCAGACTTTAAAACGGAGTCAAGTTTTCCTCGATTTGGGATTTTAAAATAAACAGGTGACTTGGGACACCATAAATTATTCCAAGTGGCGACTCTGAAAATAAATAAATAATTCCATTTCGAATAATGTTACTTAAATTGAAAAAACTCCATTATCCCACCCTTTCGGGAAAAAAAAAAGAGGTGTGACAGTCGCTGCACGGAGTACAATCACTACGACATCAATAACCCATCCTGAGCCCCTTCTCATTCACCAACTAAACCGTTTCGTTAACTCCTTATGCACATCAACTAAATTTACGACAATATCTTCCAATTCAAAGTTATATTGCATCCTTCTTCATATCAAGCAACTCCTATCTGTTGCATCCAATCTCCCGTCATATAATAGCCAACATTTCAAATTAAGCCCGTGGACCCAATCACCGTCCACTAAAATTCCCAAATCACTCCAAACTTTCCTCCAGGTGTGTGGTACCCTGCCGCTAAACCCATATGCTACTCTGCCACTCTCCCACTCTAGTCAAACCCACTCCCTTAAGCAACTACTCGACTTTCGCTTCTTACACCTGGCCTTCTAGAAATTTAACCATTGTCTGACACTTCCCACACGTCTTTCCTCATCCGTTGCTGCCCAATTGTTGCCTTAAATCAATATCTATCTCTACAATACTTGAACCAACAGATCTCTACCACTTTAAACCTTTCTGAAGATCATCTTTCTCGAGCTGTCAACATTGGAAACACCGATCTGATCCTGAACCACCGCACACCGTGATCTCTGACATCCGTTTCCCCGATACCATTTCACAATATCCCGACTAAAGGCGAATTGAAGAAGATCATAACACCGGCGAACTTATCACATTCAATCAAGGACGACGACACCACGTCACAGATGAAAATTCCACCACAGTTGAAAACACCAATTCTCGTTACTCTATCAATCCAAACCTGAACATTTATAGTCTGATTGCCTTTCCTCCGTCAGAAATATAATACCGAATCTCTGAATCGTGCTCTGAGTAGAACTCTTTTCAAGTCATTCACTGCCCCGACATATTGGTAAGCATCCTACCATCACATCAATTACTGTGCGATAATCGCTCATGAGCATATAGCAACCTCTGCATAGCCTCAAAGCTATCAGAAATACAACTACTGAGATGAACGACAGAATATCCTTCCGCAAGGAGACGACAATAGCCAAACAACTACGTAGGGAGAAACATCCCGCACCACATCTATAGTACCATTACACTTCCTCAATTCCCAATTTATAACAAGAACTTCGCGTCGCATAATATTGAATAGGAAAGAAGCAAAGGCATAAGCCTCAAAGGAATCAAACCGCACAATGAGAAATCAAGAAGGGAAGTACGTTTAACAGCCCTGTAGCCTCTCGAAGATAAGTACAGACGTCTTCGTACCGATCCACAAGACTCTACTTGACTTGCTCATGACTCATGAGACCTAGGGGAACCTAGTGCTCTGATACCATGTTGTCACGACCCAAAATCCACTACAGGTCGTGATGGCGCCGGATATCACTGTCAGGCAAGCCAACACCAAAAAGTTAATTAAATTTCTTTTTTAGTGTTTTGAAATCGTTTCTTTTCATTACATTAAATAGTAAATAATGAACTTCACTGAGAAAATAGTGATATTTTTAACAAATTCAAATAATGAATAAATCCTAAAGTCATCCCAAAACCTGGTGTCACAAGTGCATGAGCAATTTCTAGGAAACAAATGTAATACAATAACCGTCTGGAATACAAATTGGACGGTAGAGAAAATGCAATACAATTCTCTAAAGGAGACTCTGCTTTCTGCTGGTCGTCTCGAGGGGTGCAGCTCACCTAAGTCTCTATATCAACCATGCCACCGCGCCAAACTAGGCCAGACATACATGTGCCTGTGCAACAAAAATGCACAACAAGTGTAGTATGAGTACAAAAAAAATGGGTAACCAGTATGTATCCCGTCTAACCTCAAAGAAATAGTGACGATAGGTCGACTTCGACACTTACTAGTGGTCCAATAATAAAATACCAAAATGTGTAAAAATATGGATTTCATACAGTGAATGCAAACTCGATAAGCATGAAGCAAGTAAATAATTATTTCAATAATAAGAGATTTCCAAAAAAATCATATTTCATCATTTTTTATCTCAGGCCAAGGAAGAAATATTCATAAATTTTCAAGGCAAGCAACACAAGCATGCGCAAATAATGTCGAGGTCGTACGGCCCGATCCAACATAATAATAAAATGCGCAATGCCATAGGGTCGAATGGAGCGAACCATAGATACATCTATTACCCGCTCGCGAATCATACCTGCGATACGGTCAAATGTAAATAAAGAATTACCCCGCTCGCGATTCATACATGCAACGCGGGCACACATAGATAAACGCATTCAAATAGTCAATCAAGAATTCACCAGGGAACATTTTTCCACGGAAAATTCAACCCTCTTTTCACGATTAAGAAAATGAAGTTCAACTTGTTTAGAAGTTCATTTACTAATTCTATATGATTTAAGCAATTTAAATTATAAATAAAGTTACAAATATTTCAAGCATCGCATGCTTTTGGGTCCTAGACTACCAGGAAATAAGCACAATAGTACCTACGCATGGACTCTCATCACCTCGTGCGTACGTAGCCCCCACAAATAGTAGCACATAATTAATTATTTCACCTACGGGGACAATTCCCTCTTACAAGGTTAGAAAGGAGACTTACCTCGCTCCGAAGTTTCATAACCGGCTTCCAAGCCCTTCCGATGACTCAAATTGATGCACAACGCACCAAAACTAGTCAATAATTACGCAGACCCATTAATAGATGCTCAAATACCCATTATAATCCAATTTATAACAATTTCTAACCCCGATCGAAAAGTTGACAAAATATCGCCCTCGGGTGATGTGACGGATTCCAATTTTTTTTGTAGATAATGATTACCAATAACTTTACGAACTAGGATATATAATTTATTCTCAATTCCATGTTTAAAATCGTGGTCAAAATCCAAGAACACATATTTCTAGGTTTTTCTTCAAAATTCCAATTTTTCTACCAATTCTCATGCTTGAATCCACAATAAAACTATGTATTTAACTTACAAAAGGTGGGATTAACTTACGTCATGCTTGGTGATAAAAATGCACTCCCAAGTTGCTCCAAAAATCGGCTCCCATGGAGAAAATATGGTGAAAATGAGCCAAACCCTCGCTTAAAAGCATTCTGCCCAGCCCGACTTCCGCACCTGCGGCCTTTTCGTCGCATCTACGGCCTCGCAGGTGCGGCCAAAACCTCGCACCTGCACATCTCCTCCGCCTAGCATGACTCCGCACCTACGCCTTTATTTTCGCATATGCGCCTTCGCAGGTGCGAACATACTCTCGCACCTGCGCTCCCAGCCTCTTCTCTCACTCTCGCCCACCGCACCTGCGACCATTGGTTCGAACTCACGACCTCCCACCTGTGGCCATTTTTGCGTAGGTGTGATTGCACCAGATATCATCTACCTCATCATTCCTTCCAAGTCCAAACTCGATCCTTTAACCACCCGCAATCCACCCGAGGCCCCCTAGACCCCGTCCAAATGCACCAACCAGTTCCAAAACACATTACGAACTTTGTAACAACTCGATCGGTTGTTTTGAGCTCTAGCACATTGTTTGGCAGTTTAAGGCTATGAGCAGCTTCACTTCAGGTATGATGACTTGTACGGATGGTTGGAATTCAATTCTGGGAGTTTTAGAGTTGATTTGGAAAGAGAATTCTCGTTTCGGAAGCTTTAAGTTGGAAAAATTGACTAAAGATAGATTTTTGAGTAAACGACCTCGGTATAGGGATTTGAAGGTTCCGACAGGTTTGTATGATGATTTCAGACTTTGTCGTATGTTTGGATCGGATTTTGGATGACCCGGAAGCATTTCGGCGTCTATTGTGGGAGTTGGCATATTGGAAGAAATTCATAAATTTGGGTGGAAGAGCATTTCAATGTTATCGATATCTGTTTGGGAATCCTATTCTAGGAATATATCCGTATGGTGATTTTGGTATTGGGAGCGCGACTGGATGTGAATTTGGGAGGTTCGTGGGTTATTTCGGAGTTGTTTGTCAAATTAGGAACTTGAAGTTTTTTGAGAAGTTGGACCGGAAATGGACTTTTTGATATCGGGTTCGGATTCTAATTTCGGAAGTTGGAGTAGGTCCGTAATGTCAAATGTAACTTCTATGCAAAATTTGGAGTCAATCGGACGTGATTTGATAAGTTTCAGCATCGAATGGGGAAGTTAGAAGCTTGAATTGGAGTGTGATTCATGATTTTAGTGTTGTTTGATGTGATTTCAAGGCTCGACTAAGTTCATAATGTGTTTTGGGACTGGTTTATGTGATTGGACGAGGTCCCGAGGACCTCAGGTGAATTCCGGGTGGTTAACGGATCACAAATGGAATTTGAGGGAGGGCTGAAGCAGCTGATGTCTGGTGCGATCGCACCTGTGCGTTAAGGGCCGCAGGTGCAAGAGACGCGGGTGCAGCGTGAGGCTCGCAGATGCGAGATTGGACCGGAGTTGGGGAGCCGCAGGTGCGGACGCTTGGGCGCACCTGCATGCGCACAGGTGCGAGGCTGGAGGCCGCAGAAGCGGAAGCGGCGCAGGTGCGATGATGGCCGCAAAAGCGGATGCGCAGGTGCGGGCGAGGTGACCGCAGGTGCGGAAAGGGCAGGAGGCCGTGAGGGTTTTTATAAATAGGAATTTTCCATTTCTCTCCCATTTCTCATTTGGTTTGGGCGATTTTGGAGAGCTTCAAGGGGAGATATTCTTCAAGTATCCCGAGGTAAGTTGTTTCCACTCATTACAAGTTAAACACATGATTTAATTATGGATTAAAGTATGGATATTTGATCACGATTTTGGACATGAAATGGAGAGTAAATTATATGTTTTTTTTGTAAAGTTATAGGTGATCATTATCTTCGAAAAATTTCGGAATCCGGGCACGTGGGCCTGAGGGCGATTTTTTCAACTTTTCGATCGGGGTTAGAAATTGTTATATATTGAATTTTTATGAGTAATTGAGTATACATTTATGGGTTTGCATGATTATTGACTAGTTTTGGAGTGTTGTGCATCGATTTGAGTTGTCGGGAGGGCTTGGAAGCCGGTTATAGAACTTCGCAGCAAGGTAAGTCTCCTTTCTAACCTTGTATGGGGGAATTGTCCCCATAGGTGAAATAACTAATTATGTGCTACTATATGTGGGGGCTACGTACGCACGAGGTGACGAGAGTCCGTGCGTAGCTACTATTATGCTTATGTCCGGGTAGTCTAGGACCCAAAAGTATGATTTACTTGCCGTACTTGTAATTTTAATGATAAATTTAAAATGCTTAAATCATATCGAACTTGGAAAATGAATATCTAAAAAGATTAAACACCGTCTTCTTGGCCATTAAATGAGAAATTTTCATTTCCTTGGGTAATTGTCTTTCTGATGAAGTCTGGATTGACTTTTTGAATGTGTGTATGTATGAGTACCTGCGACGCATGTATGATTCCTGAGCGGGGTAACTCTATTATTTATATTTGACCGCGTCGTACGTATGATTCGCGAGCGGGGTAATAGATGCATCTACGGTTCGCACTGTTGGATCGTGTCGTACAACCTTGGTATTTCTTGCGCATGATATTTGTTGGGCGTTTTCTGTGATTTAAACTATTTAATTGCCTTGAGATATAAGTTGTCAATTGAAATGACGTAAACTGAAATTATAATTGTGAAAGAAGTTATCCCTTCTGGTTATTTGTTATTTAATTATGACATCCATGCTTAGCGTCAAATTTAATTATATCAATTTGACCTCTAGTAAGTGTCAAAGTCGACCTCTCGTCACTACCTCTTCGAGGTTAGGCGGGATACTTACTGGGTACACGTTGTTTTTGTACTCATACTAAACTTGATGTGCATTTTGTTGCACAGGCACATGTATATGTAGTGTCCTAGCTTGGCTCAGCGGCATGGTTGATATGGAGACTTAGGTGAGCTGCACCTCACGAGAAGACTCGCAGCTAGCAGAGTCTCCTTCAGAGTATTGTGTTGTATTTTCCCTACTGTCCTATTTGTATTCCGGACGGCTATTGTACTTTATTGGTTTCCTAGAAATTACTCATGCACTTGTGACACTGGATTCTAGAATAACTTTGGAATTTATTCATTATTTAAATTATTTAAGGACATTATTGTTACTCAATGGAAGTTCGTAATTATTTGTAAGTAAAGAAAAGGAATGATTTCAAGAGTATTAAAATAAATATTTAGTTAACTTCTTCGCGTTGGCTTGCCTGACAGTGGTGTCCTGCACCATCACGACCTTTATTGGATTTGGGTCGTGACAACATGGTATCAGAGCACTAGGTTCCCTTAGGTCTCACAAGTCATGAGCAAGTCTATTCGAGTCTTGCGGATCGGTACGAAGACGTCTGTGCTTATATTCGAGAGGCTACAAGGCTGTTAGGAGTACTTCCCTTCTTGATTCCTCCCCGTGCGGTTTGATTTCTTTGAGGCTTACGCCTATGTTTCTTCCTATTTAATCTTACGCAACGCGAAGCGCTTGCTATAAATTGGGAATTTGAGGAATTGTAATCGTACTACAGGTGTGGTGGGGGATGTTTCTCCATGTGTAGCTGTTTGGGCTATTGTCATCGCCTTGCAGAAGGTCGTCCTATCGTTTCAGCTCGGTATCAGTATTACCTAAAGTTTTGAAGATTTGGCATTGACTGTTATGAAGATTTGTGCGTTGCTATCACACAGTGGGGTGTAATGGTAGGATGCTTGCGTTGGAGAGTGAATGACTTTGAAGGATGTTTACCCAGTACAACATTTAGGGATCCAGTGTTTTATTTTCGGCAGAGGAAAGGCAATAGGAGTATAAATGTTCATGTTTGGGTTAATAAAGTAATGAGACTTGGTGTCTTCAAGTGTGGTGGAATTTCATCTGCGACATGGTGTCATCGACCTCGATTGAATGTGTTAAGGTCGTCGGTGTCACGATTTTCTACAATTCGCCTTTGGGGCAGGATATTGTGAGATAGTATTGGAGAAGAGAATGTCAGAGATCGAGGTGTGTGGAGGTTCAGAATCGAATCAGCGTTCCTAGTGTTGATGGCTCGAAAGAGATGATTTTTCGAAATTGTTTAGAGCTGGTGGCGATTTGTTAGTACAAGTGCTACAGAGATGGATTTTGATTTAAGGCAACAACTGGGCAGCGAAGGATGAGGAAGGACATGTGGGAGGTGTCTTGCGGTGGTTAAACTTCTAGAAGGCCAAGTGTGAGAAGCAGGAGTCGAGTAGTTGCTCAAAGGATGAGTTTGATCTAAGTGAGAGAGTGGCGGAGTAGCATATGGGTTTTGTAGTAGGGTGACTACATGCCTTGAGGAAAAGTTTAGAGTGATTTGGGAGTTTTAGCGGACGGTGATTGGGTCCACGGGCTTGATTTGAAATATTGGCTATCATATGGCCGGAAATTGGATGCAACAGAAATGAGTTGCTTGGTATGAAGAATGATGCAATATAACCTTGAATTTGAAGAGACTGTCGCACATTTAGTTGATGTCCATAAGGAGCGAACGTACTGGTTCAGTTGGTGAATGAGAAGGGGCTCAAGATGGGTTATTGATGTCGGCATGAAATTTCCACAAGTGGTTTATCTCTAGTGAGCAGGTCAGTGGTCGCGTGGTTGGCGAAATTTATGCGAAGAATTCTACTGACTATCTAGTAAGAGGTCGAATATGTGAAAGTTGTTGGAGATGCAGAGTGTTCATGAGATGCTAACGGGAGGATTTCGAGGAATTTGGCGAGTTGGTTATGCAAGATCATGTCAACGATGAAGAAAGAATCTTGGTGAGTTCCAGAGTTGTGTAATAGTAGCTTCAGGCGAAGTGGGAGAGTCCCACCGCCTACGATTGGGTTGCATGGTTATCTACTGGTGAAAATTCTGGTTATCAGCATATTGGTAGGTTACTACAGCTAAGGGCAGAAAATCTAAGTGGTAATTTGAGCAAAGGAATTGATAGAGGTGTGCTATAGTTGGCCTTATCGACTCGTGTTCGGGCCTTGGGAAGATTCATGACTTATGCTTCGTACAGAGATGTTTTAAAAAGGAAGCGATTCAGTCGGGTGCTTCATTGAGATGGGTGTTCATGGGTCAACGGAGCCTTGGAGTTGATTATATTCTGGGCCAAGACAGAGTGGGTGATTCTCGACAACGGTCCTAGTGGATTCAAAGGTTAAAATGCGGTGCCTAAGGATTTCAAGCCCGCGATATGGTTAATAATTGAGCTTTTACAACAGATTGTGATAAGAGGCTTAGAATGTTATGTTATATTTTCGGCTTGTAGTGTAGCATTCAGAGGAATGAGAGGAAATGACTTCGGATTCGTAGAAGAATTTATCAGAATTGGTGTATTAGTCGAAGATACAGATGTGTGTGCGATGAGGGCATGGAACAGTTCATGAGTTTAGAGACATCATGGTCTTATGATGCAAGGCCACTCAGGAAGAGTGCGTATTGAGTTGTTATGTGTTGAGTGGAGTTATTATTTCTGAGTCAAGTTAAGGATAAGTTAGAAGAAGCCAGATCAGTTAGCCACGGTTGAATTGGCGTGATGGTGGCAGTGATCAGTTCGTCCAGCGTGTTTAGATTATGCATGTGATTTGTGGCGGTACGTTGGGGCTTGACGACCGCCGTAATTCGTTCTGTTTGGGAGTATTCAAGTGTTTTGGCATGTGATGTGTAGACGGATCCCGGAAGAGTTATGGTGGTTCATACCACTACTTGAGGATTTTCATGTTCTACGGTTATGAGAATTCACTCGTGTATTGCTATGGTTCTTCGAAATGAGTTAAGTAAAAAGTTTCTATAGGGTGAAGTGTTTACCCTATTAATGGTTCAGGAGTTATGATGAAATTCTTGTGCTATCGCATATTGGCATGTTAGGTGCAGTGAGCGGTGTGAAATTTGAAAGTAAGGATCAGGTTTGTGGTTCGATGTTGTCAAGGATGTCACGAGCTCGGATGAGCAGGAAGGAGATTTGAATGTTTGGAGTAAGCTGGGATTTTTCTTCAACGTCACCTGAGATCGGTGTTTTGTGAAAGAGGATTTGCATTCTGGTTAAGTATTCTTGATTCGCTTTACAACGTTAGTGCGGCCGGTGGTATGGAGGTGCAAACTCGTTATCTAGTGCGGAAGGTTGTGGTAGCGTACCTCACGGGAAGATTATATATAAGTGTGATATGTAGTCACTTGTTTGATTGGAGACTTAAACCAAGTGTGAAGATTGTAGTAGTATCACTAATTTGAGAATTTATGCCTGGAGGGCACTCGGTTTATTGGGTTGTGGGATATGGAGGTTTGCCCCGGATATGAGGCTTGTTTTTGTGTGTTTAGGGGAAAAGGGGGTTATTATAGACCCTTGAAAGGTTATTAGCCTAGTACAGTCGATCAGAATCGTCTTGAGGTCTGTGGATGGATTTAAATATGAATGTGGGCTCTATATCAGACCAGATATGTTCATTTCGGCATAGCTCTCCTCATGGAGGAGTATTCAGACTTGTATGTTGTTTCGTTGTCGGCTATTTCATGTAATGTTATATTGTGCCGTGTGAGTCCTGAAACGACTTAATAAATTTCTTATGAGTTGAGGTTCCGCGTAGCGATGGTGTAATGTGTGCAGGACGGCTCTTGAGACTCAGATCATATATCGCACCTCGGTTGTGCTTGAGTTTTGTAGCGTATGGCTCTACCTGTCTCCCCATGATGGTATTATACACATAGCATGCTTGTGACTGATATTCAGTAGTTCATAGTAGTGAGCAATTTAGCTCGGTGTGTATCTCCGTATGTGAATTTTATGTGTGGATCGAGTGGCATGCCGCCACGGGTATGTTATTTAGATCGTGTTGCACGCCGCAACAACGCGATGTTAAGTACGGTTCTCTATATTCTTTTTTTTTTTTTGGGTGTTTTGTTTCCCATTTTCTGAGGAAAGTTCATATTAGTGCGTGAGTTGAGTAGTCCCGTCCAGAGTTCGTTTTCTTATGTATCACGTTCGAGTTTGTAGCTTATTGGCACGTTGTGTCCTTATATGATACTTTTTTTCATGTCCGGGGTGGCTCATTGCCTGAGCAGTTCGTACTGGGTGAGACGAGATTATGGAATCCGGATCAGTGCAATCGGATTATATGAAGTATATTAAGGAGCAAAGATCATTATTTGGTTCAGAATGAGGTGATGATTCTTGTAAGGAGTATGGACTCAATGATTTGTCGACTCGGCAGTTGGTTATGAATTTCTTCGCATCTTCTCCGTCGTGGTGGTATTGTAAAGGGTTAGAACAACATATATATATATATATATATATATATATATATATATATATATATGTCATAAGGTGCATTGGGAGCATCAGATTGGTGGAATTTCGGCTATTGTTATTAGAGGATGTTGTTATGGTCATGTGCGTTATGCAATGCGTAGTGCAAATTCAGCAAAGATATGCACTCATGTAACAATGCATTGTGTAGTGATTGGTACGGTGTTCGTATGTTGAAATCAGGTCTGGGAGAGAATTTCGGATGTTGGAACAGAGCTCTAAGGCTTATTTGCCTTGATGAAAGAGGGTATCTTCAGATTTGATCGAGCTAATGTGTTCAATTGAGTTGTGGTAACACGGGTAGGTGCACGAAGTGTTAAGCAATGATTTTGGACAACTCCAGCGTAGTTCTTAGCACGCTCGAAAACGAACGATGTATAAGTGGGAGAGAATGTAACGACCCGACCGGTCATTTTGAGCTCTAGAGCGTCGTTTGGCATTTTGACGCTGTGAGCAGCTTCACCTCAGGTATTTTGACTTGTACGCATGGTCGGAATTGAATTCCGAGAGTTTTGTAGTTGATTTGGAAAGAGAATTCATGTTTTGGAAGCTTTAAGTTGGAAGAATTGACTAAGGTTGGATTTTTGAGTAAACGACCTCGGAATCGGGGTCTGAAGGTTCCAGCAGGTTCGTATGATGATTTCATACTTGGCCGTATGTTCAGATCGGGTTTTGGGTGACCCACGAGCATTTCGGCGTCTATTGTGGGAGTTGCATTTTGGAAGAAATTCATAAATTTGGGTGGAAGTGCATTTCAATGTTATCGATGTCTGTTTGGGATTCCGAGTCTGGGAATAGCTCCGTATGGTGATTCTGGTATTGGGAGCGCGATCGGATGTGAATTTTGGAGGTTCGTGGGTCATTTCAGAGTCGTTTGTCAAGTTAGGAATTTCAAGGTTTTTGAGAAGTTGAACCGCAAGTGGATTTTTTGATATAGGTTTCGGATTCCGATTCCGGAAGTTGGAGTAGGTCCGTAATTTCAAATGTAGCTTGTGTGCAAAATTTGGAGTCAATCGTACATGATTTGATAAGTTTTGGCATCGAATAAGGAAATTGGAAGCTTGAATTGGAGTGTGATCAGTGATTTTAGTGTTGTTTGATGTGATTTCATGGCTCGACTAAGTTCACAATGTGTTTTGGGACTGGATGATGTGATTGGACGAAGTCCCGGGGGCCTCGGGTGAATTCCGAGGGGTTAACGGATCAAAAATGGAATTTGAGGGAGGGCTGAAGCAGCTGATATCTGGTGTGATCGCCCCTGCGCAATAAGGGCCGCAGATGCGAGAGACGCGGGTGCAGTGTGAGGCTCGCAGATACGAGATTGGACCGGAGCTGGTGATCCGCAGGTGCAGATGCTTGGGCGCACCTGCAGACGCGCAGGTGCGATGGAGGCCGCAGAAGCGGATGCACAGGTGCGGGCGAGGTGGCCGCATGTGTGGAAAGGGCTGGAGGCAGTGAGGGTTTTTATAAACGAGAATTGGCTATTTTTCTCCCATTTCTCATTTGATTTGGGCGATTTTTGGAGAGCTTCAAGGGGAGATATTCTTCAAGTATCACGAGGTAAGTTGTTCCCACTCATTAGAAGTTAAATACATGATGTAAATACGGATTAAAGTATGGAGATTTGTAGAAATTTGGGATTTTGAGGAAAACCTAGGAATCTGGTATTCTTGGATTTTGATCAAGATTTTGGACATGAAATTGAGAGTAGATAATATATTTGGGTTCGTAAAGTTATGGGTCATCATTATCTTCAGAAAATTTCGGAATCCGGGAATGTGGGCCCGAGGGCGATTTTGTCAACTTTTTGATCGGGGTTAGAAATGGTTATAAATTGAATTTTTATGAGTAACTGAGTATACATTTATGGGTTTGCATGATTATTGACTAGTTTTGGAGCATTATGCATCGATTTGAGTTGTTGGGAGGGCTTGGCATCCGGTTATGGAACTTCAGAGCGAGGTAAGTCTCCTTTCTATCCTTGTAAGGGGGAATTGTCCCCACAGGTGAAATAATTAATTATGTGCTACTATTTGTGGGGGCTACGTACACACGAGGTGACGAGAGTCCGTGTGTAGCTACTATTATGCTTATGTTCGGGTAGTCTAAGACCCAAAGGCATGCTTTACTTGCCGTACTTGTAATTTTACTGATAAATTTAAAATGCTTAAATCATATCGAACTTGGCAAATGAATCTCTAAAAAGATTAAACACCATCTTCTTGGCCATTCAATGAGAAATTTTCATTTCCTTGGGTAATTGTCTTCCTGATGATGTCTGAATTGACTGTTTGAATGTGTGTATCTATGAGTACCTGCGTCGCATGTATGATTCGCGAACGGGGTAACTCTATTATTTATATTTGACTGCGTCGCACGTATGATTCGTGAGCAGGGTAATAGATGCATCTATTGTTCGCGCCGTTTGACCCTCCGACAGTGCACATTTTATTATTTTTTGGATCGTGTCGTACGACCTCGGCATTTCTTGCGCATGATATTTGCTGGGTGTTTTCTATGATTTGAAATGTTTAATTGCCTTGATATATAAGTTGTCAACTGAAATGACAGAAACTGAAATTATAATTATGAAAGAAGTTGTCCCTTCCAGTTGTTATTTGTTATTTAATTATGACATCCATGCTTAGCGTCACATTTAATGATATCAATTTGACCTCTAGTAAGTGTCAAAGTTGACCCCTCGTCAATACCTCTTCGAGGTTAGGCGGGATACTTGCTGGGTACACGTTGTTTTTGTACTCATACTACACTTGTTGTGCATTTTGTTGCAGAGGCACATGTATATCTAGTGGCCTAGCTTGGCACAGCGGCATGGTTGATATGGAGACTTAGGTGAGCTGCACCTCACGAGACGACCTGCAGCTAGCAGAGTCTCCTTCAGAGTATTGTGTTGTATTTTCCCTACTGTCCTATTTGTATTCCGGAAGGCTATTGTTCTGATGACCCAAAAGGTCATCCTGTGTAAATTTAGCAAAAATTGTGTTCCAAGACCCCGAAAGCCTCCGTTAATCTTATCTCGATGTGCGTGCACATCTCGGGCGCGTAGCCGGAAAGCCTTTATGTGGAAATGTGTTAAACAGTTGAATTTATGATAAGTAATTGAATAAAGTTGACTTTGGTCAATATTTTTGGTAAACGAACCCGGACCCATGATTTGACGATCGCGGAGGGGTCCGTAGGAAAATATGGGACTTGGGCGTATGCCCGGAATCGAATTCCAAGGTCCAAAGTCCGAGAAATGAATTTTTAAAGAAAATTATTTTCTGAAAATAATAAAGACTTTTGAAAATGAACTTTGATGTGAAATCTGTGTTACCGAGCCCGTATTATGGTTCCGGAGCTGGAACAGGTGCAATATGTGTTATGTGGGTTATCTGTAAAATTTGGTAAGAAACAAACTTGGTTTGACGTGTTTCGGATCAAAATTGGAAAATTTGATAGTTTATGAAGTTTGAGAAATTCTATGGATTTTTGAGTTTCATTCATTGTTTTTGATGTTATTTTTGGGGTTTAATTACTCGAATAAGTCCGTAGGATGATTTTCGAAGTCGTGCGTATATTTGGTTTTGAGCCCCGAGGGCTCGGGCAAGTTTCAGGTAGGCGTCGGGGTGATATTAGGCTTAGAAAATCTGGTGTTCTACTATTTTTGGTGGTCAGTGATTTGCCTTCCGCGATGCGGTGTGATTCACGCAATCGCAATGTTCATATGGGTGGGGGTTGGAAAATTACCCTACTCGAACGCAGGGCCTAGGTTGCGATCGCGGAGCCTGGGGCAGTGCTCTACGCGATCGCGAAGGGCCTCACGCGAACGCATAGTGCAAGTGTGGGCTGGGGGTTGGGGGATGGGAGCTATTTTTCCCACTGCGAACGCGACCCCCGTGTCGCGATCGCGATAAGCTTTGTTAGTATACTCTACGATCGCAATCCCTTCTTCGCGATCGCGATGGTCTAGGTCGAGTATTCTGCGTGATCGCAGGACGCGATCGCGTAGTCATTTTCGCCCAGCTATTAAAAGTGTCCAAAATAGAATCCCATTACGGGATTTTCATATTTTTCACCATCTCCTTCTTCTCCAAAACCCCATAGCCGATTTCCAAGCTGCTCTTCCTCCATAACCACTTAGGTAAGTAATCTTAACTCTAATTTCTTGCATTTTCTTCATCAATCATTAGATTCTAGGCCTAAAAACATGGAATCAAGGGTAGAAATTGGGGGTTTTGGGTAGAGTTAGGGCTTTTGGGAATTCAACCTCATTTTGGGGTCGGCTTTTAAAACAAATTGTATATTAGAGTTCATGGGGGAATGGTTATCGGGTTTTGGTCCGAACCTCGAGTTTGGACCAAGCGGGCCCGGGGTCGAATTTTGGTATTTTGGAAGAATCATGGGAAATGTATAATTAGGCTTTGGGATTGAGTTATTGAATAATTATTGGTGTTATTAAGTCAATTATGTCTAGACACTATCATTTTGGAGTCGGATTCAAGAGGAAAGGCCGTGATTGAGGCTTGACTTGCATTCTTGGAGCCGAGGTAAGTGTTTGGCCTAACCTTAGCTTGAGGGAATAGGTATAAAGTCTTATTTTCTATGTATAACTCATTTCCAACGTATAGGTGAGGTGACGAGTACCTATATGTTGTGGTCAAGCATGCCCGTGAGTCAAATTTTTATGAGTTATTTAATGTTCTTTGGTATCCTCTGTGCTGTGAATTATTGGGAACCTTGGAAGTGGTACCTTGAGGTTACTTCATGACGTAGAAAGTTATTGATTATGTGTTCGGTTGAGGGTTTTACTGTTGATATTATACTTCTGAGTGAGCTTTGTTATAGTTGAGTCCCTTGTCGGGACGATAGAATTTTGTTGATTACTTCTGTACATATGAAATGTTGTATTGTTAAACTTTCATATCAATTGTTGTTTTTATACTCATCATGCACGAGGGAACATTTCCGTGCTGAGTGATTATTATTTATGCACGAGGAAAAATTCCTTGCCGATGATTATTATTTATGCACGAGGGAACATTCCGTGCCGAGTGATTATTATTTATGCACGAGGGAACATTCCGTGCCGATGATTATTATTTATACACGAGGGATAGTTGCTGGATTTGTTGGATAAAGACTTCATTAGGCCTAGTGTTTCTCCTTGGGGTGCCCCAGTACTGTTTGTCAAGAAGAAAGATGGCTCGATGAGGATGTGTATTGACTACCGACAGTTGAATAAGGTTACTATTAAGAACAAGTATACTTTGCCAAGGATTGATGATTTATTCGACCAGATTCAGGGTGCTTCAGTGTTTTCCAAGATTAACTTGAGATCTGGTTACCACCATCTGAGGATTAGGGCGTCTGATGTCCCTAAGACAGCCTTTTGCACTCGTTATGGGCATTATGAGTTCTTGGTGATGTCATTTGGGCTGAAAAATGCCCCCGCTGCTTTTATGGAGTTGATGCACCGCGTGTTCAGTCCCTATTTGGACTCATTTATGATTGTTTTCATTGATGATATTTTGATTTACTCCCGTAGACGTGAGGAGCATGAGCAGCACCTTCGAGTCGTCCTCCAGACTTTGAGGGATAGTCAGTTGTATGCGAAATTTTCCAAGTGTGAGTTCTGGTTGAGTTCAGTTGCATTTCTAGGCTATGTGATATCGTCAGATGGTGTTCAGGTGGATCCCAAGAAGATTTCAGCAGTCAGAGATTGGCCTAGACCCACCTCAGCTACAAAGATCCGGAGTTTCTTGGGCTTAGCAGGTTATTATCGCCGGTTTGTGGAGGG
>ML391629.1:0-76169 GCA_005239525.1 Nicotiana knightiana
ATATATATATATATATATTATTGACATTTATATATATATTATTGACATTTATTAGTTTGCTACTTGGCTTAACCACAATGCCAATTATATATGGTAACTTTATTCCTTTAATATATATATATATAGATTTACTCTTTAACTAGTGCTTAGTAAATTTTTACGCTCCCCCGGACGAAATACCCCTATGCTAGGCAAGGGTGTTGTGTAAATATTAAGGACATGGTGTTCTTAACTTCATGAATGTTGTGTAAATATTAAGAAAAAAATGTCTTGTATTTGCATCTTTCGTTGTTAAACTTTAGGACATCATGTCCTTAACTTCATATGTACAGTGTAAATGTTAAGGACATGGCGTCCTTAACTTCATGTGTGCAGTGTAAATGTTAAGGACATAATGTCCTTAACTTGAACTTTCACCTTCTGTTGTTAAACTTTAGGACCATATGTCTTTAACTTCATATATGCAGTGTAAATATTAAGGACATGGTGTCCTTAACTTCATGTGTGCAGTGTAAATGTTAAGGACATAGTGTCCTTAACTTTATAAGTGTTGTGTAAATATTAAGGATATGCTGTCCTTAACTTCATAAATTGTTGTGTAAATATTAAGGACAAAGTGTCTTGTATTTGCACCTTTAGTTGTTAAACTTTAGGACATTGTGTCCTTAACTTCTTATGTACAGTGTAAATGTTAAGGACATGTCATTCTTAACTTCATGTGTGCAGTGTAAATGTTAAGGACACCATATCCTTAATATTTACACATCACTCATGAAGAAAGGGTAAAGACGTCTTTTCCTATTAATTTTAATAAAGTAGTGACTATTTTTGCCCAGCATTAAAAATACTGGGTAAAAACTTAATACCATGTTAAAAAGTGACTATCCAACACCATTTATACTAGAAATGACAACATATAACTACTCTAAAGGGCTATTATTTAAAAATTAGCAGTGCGTCTTGAATTTAAGTTTTTCAGTCCAATTTTTCGGGATAAAAATATCCTGAAACTAAGATTTTTAATTTAAAATTTTAGGAAAATATAACTACCGGCTAATCTCTAAATAACATTCATGAGATAGCTAAATAGCATCTTATATTTGCACTTGCCCCAGAAAATGTTAAGAGCAAAATTCAAAATTAGTCGGTTAGCCGAAATTAATTGCATTTGTTAACAAAAAAATGTGTGTATATATATATATCAGCTGTAAAAAGTATTTCAGGCCCAATACAGAAAGATAATGAATTTAATCCCCTTTTGGTGTTTATGAATATCTAGCTCGTTCTTGACTGCTGAGTACTAACATAATTGACAATACTGCAACTTGCATTATGTTCATCATGTGATGATGCTGCAACTTGCAGCTAATCAAGATTTTATTATTTTTATATTACCCATCCTTCGGGCAGATTACTTAACTCAGGAAATTGGGTATCTGCCGAGAATACAAGTATTTTGTTGGGCATAATGTATATATTAACAAGCAAAAACTTATTTATTTATATTTTGCAGGAAGAAGAAAATTATTATTATATATATATATGAAAGTAGGTGATAGAGAAATGAATGAGGGATTACAAGGTGAAGAATCAAATTCTCACACACAAAAACTATTAAGATTCTCTGAAGTCCTATGATTAACTTTCTGGTTTAGAGCTATAACATGAATTATGATGATAACAACCAATAAGCCTACGCTTTCTTTACTAGGGTTTTATATCAAAGTTGTTCTTCATTCGTCTTACCAGTAAATCATATACGCCAACCGTTACTTTTAAACCACATCGAAGTAAAAGTATATTCCTAGATTTCAAATTTTCAATGAAACAATTACTTCATTAATAAAAGAGAGAAAAACACTTCACTACATGATATTCGGAAGGTATTACAGACGGAGACGAAATTATGATCTGAAATTTATAAAATTATAGTTTATCGTAAATACTGACTTCACAATTAAATATTTATATTTAATAAATTTTTAATATAAATATATGATCTAAAACAAAAATTTGTAAATTCGTTCGAATCCGTAACTAATACTCAATCTCTCAGGGAAATCACTTTCTTGGTCTTTGGTGTGTCTATTTGTGATTCTGCTGATGATTGACACTTGTCCATCCTTTCTAAATGGACGTGCAAAAACCTTAATTATCATAATTAATTAACTTCCCTTGGTTTTCGCTTAAAACCCTCCCTTAATGAATTGTTCATTGTAACAAGGAATCTCATTACTAAAAGATTATAAGTTCCTAAACCCTAGAAACATATTTGATTGGAGCTTTATATAATAGTATAGGAGTATGTTAATATAAAGACTAAAGAGTACATCAATATTATAGTTTAATACTAATGACACCTTTTCAACAATAATGACAGGTTCTCTACAATAATTTTAGTTACTTTATCATTACAGTGGAGTTAAAGTTTAATCATTTTAATGGCAGAAAAAAAAAAGTTTTATGACTTCACTATTATTTTAAGTAAAGTTTAGTAACTCTAAATTATGGTAAGTAAAAATTAATTATTTTAATGTGACAAATTTTATAATTTTATTATTATAATAGATAACTAAATCTAACAGGGACTATATATGGAATTAACTTGAAATATAGTGGCATCTCAGGATATGCGGTTTTGATAATAAGGATTTTTTGATTTAGAGCCCGTTTGGCCAAGCTGCCAAAATCTGCTTTTTTTGAAAAATATTTTTTTTTATTAAAAATACTTTTTTCAAAAGTACTTTTGAAAAAAAATAGTTTGTGTTTGGCCAATTCATTTAACAAGTATTATTTGTAACATTTGATAAACAAATTGTGTTTGGCCAATCTTTCCAAAAAGTGCTTCTAAGTGTCAAATTGCCAAAAAGGATAGTATAAATGTCTTATAATTATTTTAAAGTGAAAAATAAACTTAAATATTTATCGCAAGATACTTTTATTATTTTTATTTAATTTAATTAAAGTATGAAACATAAAATAAATATACATATTAAAGATTTAAATCAATTTTACATATATAGTTACACCAGAGCATATAATATTATCTTGTATAATTACTTATCGTTACATGATGATTTAATAATCAAAATACATCATTCAGTATGAATTAAAAGTTTATTCCACAAATACTATATATTGATAATCCACTATAAAATAATAAATAAAGTCACTCACATGTGATAATATTTCTCAATAATTTCATCTCTACTTCTATCGTACAACGCTTCCACATTAATAGAAGACTTGCCTTACATTTGTAAAGGAATACCATAAGGTCCATCTCTTTCTCAATCTTTGTAGTAATGTCTCTATCAACATAATAGTTGAATTTCTTATCGGTTAAAGAAAATTATCGGATGAAATTATGTATAGTTATGATAGTTGCAATTAGATGATTCTGAGTGTCAAACTTGAAAAATGTATATATATATATATATATATATATATATATATATATTATTTTCGTAAAAAAATAGTTAAGTATGATTTATTTCAAATTCAAAAAGAGTAATTAATTATTAACAACTCATAATGTATAATTTCATTAAAAATTGTTTTCGTAAAAAAATAGTTAAATATGATTTATTTCAAATTCAAAAAGAGTAATTAGTTATTAACAACTCATAATGTATAATTTCGTATCTTTTAAAATTTAAATTCAAAAGAAATTAATTATTACCTAATCTAACTAACTTTGTAGTAAATTGCCAAATGACCTATTGTGAGACTGTCACTTGGCTTAATGTGGATGTTTTTTCGTCTTCTTTTAACAATAATATAGATAGATTATGCGATGATATTGTAAATTTATTACCTATTTGTAGGTAATTTTCACAAATTAGATTTGATAAATATTTTAAAGATGCGGGAACTAATAACATAGAATAGAAGAAATTATAAATGATTATTTATAGGAAGATGATTGATAATCCAAAGAAGGATGTAGATAATTTGCTTTAGTGTGAAAAAAAGAAAAAGAAAAATTAAAAAGTTACAAGACATTGCACAAACAAAAAATCAAAAACAAGAAAAGAATTTGGAAAGTTACAGTATAGTTCATGTATAAGATATCTTTAATTTTAAAAGATTGGTAAAAACTAGAAACAAAATTGAAAAGGAAAAAATTAAATTAGTAAGAGATAATTTGGACAATATAAATTTATGATGAAGATAGTTTTGTTTTGAATAAATTAATAATCTGCTTCTGCTTCTTGGAAGAAGCATGAATTTTCTGCTTCTTCCCAAAAGCAGAAAAACTTCTTCTGCTGTTGGACAAAAGTACTTCTCCGTCTTGACCAAACATCTTAAATTTTTTGAAAAGTACTTTTTTGAAAGAAAAAAATATTTTTGACTTCCAAAAAACTTGGCCAAACAGGTTGGTTCCGTCATCAATTTGTTCTCGTGTTTCTCTGTCATATGCAAACAGACTTATGAAGAAGGAAAGAAACAAGAATTACTTTCATATGCAACATACAACAAGTCGTGGAATTTCATTTTTCTGGAATTAACTGACCAATTCTCTCCATATTCTTCTTTATCCGTTACTTTGATTCCTTAGAAGTTAGGTATTTTTTGTGCATTTCTTGTTGTGGCAATTGTTGAGTAAAATGTTGTACACCATGTATTTGTGGAATTTACCAACTGAACCTTTTGGTGTGGGAAGAATGGACTTTGATTGGAATTTTTTAACTGAACCTGTTGGTGTGGAATTTCAAAATTTCACTATTCTGTTCTTTGGTCTACTAGATTTTGACTTGAAAGCAAGTGAACTTAAAAGTTTATCATTTTCACTTATATATAAAATTAGAACTGATTATCTTATGAGTCAAGGTTAATGGATCGACAAACTTATTGTTATGCACTATTCTCTAAGCTAGCTGAATTGTATCAATCAAATAAGAAATTGGGATTTGCAGGGACTATTGTCACGTCCTTAGTCGTTAACTAAGTACACACGTGGTACGTGAAATCTTGCTCACGATCTTGCACAACTTGCTCACATTCTTGCTATGCTAAGTCAGTCGTACAACACTCAAGATCGCTAAGAGAATGGTAGAAAGAACACAAGAGAATTTTTAAAGGAAGCTTTGTATTAGAGAGAACTTGAATTGCTTGCTTGACGAATTACAAATGAATGACCTCCTCTATATACTAGTATCCTAGGGGCTAATGTGTAAATATTAATTGTTACAGTCTATAGGGATCTAAACTGTAACAATTATTACTTTCCTAGCAAATCCATAAAGATCTAGGGTCTTCCAAAGGAAATGTCCATTCTTCTCTAGAATCTTCTCACAAATGCTAGCTTTCCTCATATGTAAGCTTCCACATGACATTAATATATGCCAAATGGCGCCTATGTGGCATGATTACACGGCGTGTCATCACACACTCCCCCACCTAATATTGTGATGACCGCGGCGCAAAGATGCTGCATAAACTCTCAGATCTTATCTTTGAATTGCCATAAGTCTTCATATCGTTCCCATGTGGCCTCCTCCGGTGATTTCTCCTTCCAATGGACGAGGAACATGGCAGTGTCTTTTTGCCCTTATTTTTGCCTGGACTGGTAATCCATGATAGCCTCAATCTCCCGATCATGCGAGGGGATGATAATAATTGGTGCTCGACTTGATTGGCCCCTACTCGGATCATACTTATCTTCATAATATGGCTTAAGCATGCTGGAATGGAAGACATGGTAGATCTTAATATACGATGGCATGTCAAGCTTGTATGAGATCTTGCCTACCTTGGTGACGATCTTAAATGGCCTCTCATACTTGCGAATCAAATTCTGATGCATGCCCTGTAGTGCCTTGAACTGTCTTGGGTTAATCTTTACCATGACTATGTCCCCAACTCTATAGTCCGGGGGATGCTTCTTACAGTCCGCAAACTTCTTCTTCTTCTTAGCTGCCTTATCCAAGTAGGACTTAGCATTGTCAAGTTGTTCCTCCCATCCTTTGGCCATATGATAGGCCTCCAAAATTTCCCTCGAATGCAACTGGTAATGAATGTGGAGTTTGTGGTTGTTGGCCTGTGGGTAGCTCAAATGGTGTATGCCCCGTGGACTCACTCTACTGCAAGTTATAAGAGAATTAGGTGATGTCTAGGAGCCTTCCCCAATCTTTCTGATGCGCGCTTACATAATGCCTCAAGTAGCATTCTAGTAAGGCATTGACCCGTTCCGTTTGTCTATGTCAGTGAGTGGAAACTAGTGAAAAAGTGCAGTACCATGCCAAGTATGTTGAATAAATCTCTCCAAAAGTTTCTAGTAAAACGGGGGTCTCGATCATTGATAATATGCCTTGGTAAGCCCCAATACTTAACCACATTCTTAAAGAATAGCTTGGCGTCTTCCTTGGCAGTGCAACCTGGTGAAGCGGGCATGAAGGTGGCATATTTGGAAAATCTATCCATGACCACCATAATAGTACCATAACCGTCGGACTTTGGTAGGCAAGTGATAAAGTCCATAGTCACGCTCTCCCATGAAAGCTCTGCAGCTGGTAATGGCTCCAAAAGTCCTCCGGGTTATTGTTGCTCAACCTTGTCCTATTGACAAACAAGACAAGTCTGCACAGAACACTCTATGTCATCTCGCATGTGTGGCCAATAGTAGACTGGCTCAACCAAGGCCCTAGTGCGACGTTGGCCTGGATGACCATCCCACATTGTGTCATGACTTTCCTTTATGATCTGCCGCTAATGTCTCCAATCTTATGCACGTAGACACGGTGACCCGTGGTAAGAAATAGGCTATCTTCTACCCAAAAATGTCTCGTCTTGCCCTGGTTGGCTAACTCGATAAGTTGTTTAGCTGCCAGATCATGCTGCATGCCTTCTTTTATAGCCTCACGAATGTCCCAACTTGCTGAAGTGATGACAACAAGCTAGGAATTTCGTCCCAAGGCATCGTCTATAACATTACCTTTGCCCGACTTGTACTCCAACACATAATCAAACTCGACAAAGAAATCTTGCCACCTAACTTGTTTTGGCGTGAGCTTCTTCTACGTCTGAAAGTAGCTAGTAGCCACATTGTTGGTCTTGACCACGAACCTCAACCCGAGAAAATAATGTCGCCATGTACGAAGGCAATGCACAATGGCAGTTATTTCCTTCTCTTGCATCGTGTAATGCCGCTCCATCTCATTTAAATTGCGGCTCTCAAACACTATGGGATGCTTATCCTGCATCAGGACACCCCCCAATGGCAAAGTCTGAGGCATCTGTGTGCACCTAAAATGTCTTGGCAAAGTCAGGTAACGCCAAGACTGGCACCTCTATTACAACTGTCTTAGGGCCTTCAAATGCCTTTTGACAATGTTCCGTCCAAACCCATGGCTTGTTCTTCTTTAGCAACTTAGTCAATGTTATGGCCTTGAATGAGTAGCCACTAATGAACCGAACGATAGTAGTTAACATGGCCAAGGAAGGATCTAAACTCAGTTACCTTTATAGGTGCCTCCTACTCCTGGATAACACGTACCTTAGCCTCGTCCATGCGTAGCTCGCCATTGCTAATGACATGGCTCAAGAAGTGCACCTTTGAGTGTGTAAACTTGCATTTGTCCCTCTTGATGTATAGCTCGTTCTCCCGCAAGACCTGGAAATCCTTCCTTAAGTGCTCCATGTGTTCCTCCAAGGTGTTGTTGTAGATAACTATGTCATCTAGGTAGACTACCACAAACTGATCAAGGTAGAGATGGAAAATCTTGTTCATAAGGGTGAAAAATGTGGTCGGTGAATTGGTTAAGCCGAATGGCATCACCAACCACTCAAAGGCTCCATATCTCGTCACACATGCTGTCTTCGGCTCATCTTTCTACAATGCGAACATGGTAGTAGCCCTTGCAAAGATCCACTTTGGTAAAGTACTAGGCTTGCCCAAGTATATCGAATAAGTCATGAGCGGGATTGGGTAATTATTCTTCACTGTGACCTTATTAAGTGCTCGGTAGTCTATGCACAAGCGCAGCGATCCATCCTTCTTCTTCTAGAACAATACTGCTGCGCCAAAAGTTTCCTTTGATGGGCGAATGTGACCAACATCTAGCATCTATTTCAATTGTTTCCTGTGCTTCTCTAGCTTGGGCGGTTCCATACAATATGGGGAAAATGCGGGTGGCTTAGCCCCAAGCTCCAACTCAATCCTGTGATCCACCTCTTGCCTAGGCGGAAAGTGCTTAGGCAACTCCTCGGGCATGACATTTTTGTTTTCCTCAAGGAACTTCTCTATGCAAGGCGACAATGTCTCTTGAAAACTCTTGTCTTCCTCCAGACTTATTATGGTTGACACGAACATCGGCTCCCACTTCTTGATCCCCTTGACAACCTGCATAGTTGAGAGTTGTGCTTGGCTCTGTCCGTGTGGCATAGTCAATGTAGGTACCATGTAAGCTCCTTCTCGCTCCATAACCTTGAGATGTTGGAGGTAGGGGTCGATCAAGGTATGACAATGTGTAAAGAACTCTTGCCCCAATATGATTTCAATATATCCATAACGGTTACAGTAAAGTTTGGCATACCTTTCCAAGTTCCTAATTTGCAACCAACTCCATTAGCTACCCACTAGCATTTTGTAGCTCAGCGTTGACGGTCTTGACAGGAGAGTTGGTTGAAGCAAGCTTCAATCCTAGTGTTTTTACGGCAGCCTCAGTCACGAAATTATAAGTTGTTCCAGTATCCACCATAGCACGAGTGAACTTGTTAGTCATGGTGAGATCCATGTACTGATTGCCATTCTCGGTAGGTTGGATAGCTTTCTTCTTGACAACACCACATAATCTGATCATACCCAACTGTACAGTTACCGAACTCTCTCCTTGCGACTGCTCCTTCCATTCACAGACCATAGCACTGAGGCTCTTAAGGTAGGGACAATTCCTGAAGCCGTGCGTCTCTCCACATAAATAACACCCTTCTAACTTTATCTTTGTTAGTGCTGTTTTCCTATAATGATAGATGAATCAAAAACTTTTCATTCAACTTCTTCTTTCAATTGAAATTGAGATTCTTTCCTATTCTCCTATTTTGAAAAAATGGAAACTTAGGTAAGTGCTTTCTAAACATATGTATAAAAAGAACATCTTTCATTTAATTTAGCCCTTTCATGCTTACTATAACTAGTTATTTCGATTTTCTATTAGCGGCTTTAACTTGAACCCCAACTCTATTTATTGGTCTGAGCAAGATACGACTTATTTAAACTGAATATTCTCAGCCTGCGCCTTCTTCTCGGCGTAGCCCTGACGGCCACTCAACTTTTTGGAATCTTGAGTCTTGGAATATTGTTGTTGTATCTCCTCGCCTTTTGCCACGGTCTCCTCCACCTTTGACATAGCTAACCTTTAACTCCTTGCCTTTGACTTTGTCATGCTTGTCATGCCTGAAATCCATCACTGATTCAGCCTCTACTATGGCTTGATCTATATCCACGACTTGCCGACATTGCTCCTGTTTACTCTAATTTTGCAACCCGTCCATAAAGTGGAATAACAAGCCATCATTGGTCAAGTTTGGAATTTGAAGCATAAGGGTAGTGAACTGCTTGACATAGTCACGTATGCTCCCTGTTTGCTTCAACTCCCTAAGCTTGTGCCTTGCCTCGTAGAAGACATAGTTTGGAAAGAATTGTTGTTTGAACTCGGCTTTGAACTGAACCCACGTGCTAATAGTACATAGACCTTTATCCACGTCGGCCATCTTCCTTCTCCACCATAGAATGACAGTCTCTGAGAGGTACAACACAACAATGTTGATCATGGCCTCGTTGTCCCTCGCTTTGTTGTGTCTGAAGTAGTTCTCTAAGTGCCAAAGAAAGTTTTCCACTTCTTGTGCATCACGAACACCTTTGAACACTAGGGGTTTGGGAGCCTCGATCTTGGCGTCCCTTATCACCACAATGTTGCTGGCTTCCTCGGTCACGCCAGCATCAACATGCTCCTCGAATGACTCTATATTTTCCTTCATAGCATTGATAGTACTCAAAGCCTCCATGAGTCTGCACTCTAAGGCAGTGAGCGTTTGCCTTAGTTCTACATCGGAGTGTGTACATCCCTCCAAGTCCTTTCGGATACTCTCAATCTCTTCAAGAGTGTGCCTTTCAAGGATGCTAAGGGTGCCTTCCACCTTCCCCAAGCATTGGCCAAAGATATCCACGGCGTCCATGCCCACGTTTATCTTCATCACCCACTCTTTACCGAGCAAGACGTCCTCGGGCAGGACCTCCACTTCATCCTCGCTCGCCTCAGTGGCAGATTGTTCTTGGGATGTAAGCCCTTTATTTGACACAACCTCGGGTGGCATATCCTGGCTTTTGTTGGTGGCATTCCTCTTTTTGTTACGGTCCTTCCTGCCAGCAGCGTCCTGGATGATGTTGTCTTGGGTGTTGCTAGCGTTAATTTCTCTATCGTTTTTCATTACCTTAGTTGCTACCTTTGTTCTGATACCACATTGTCATATCCTTAGTCGTTAACTAAGTATACGTGTGAAACTTGACAACTCGCTCATGATCTTGCACAACTTGCTCACGTTCTTTCTATGCCAAATCAGACTTACTATACTCAAGATCGCTAAGAGAATGATAGAAAGAACACAAGAGAATTGTTAAAGAAAGCTTTGTAGTAGAGAGAACTTGAATTGTTTGCTTGGTGAATTACAAATGAATGGCTTCCTTTATATACTAGTCTTCTAGGGGCTAATGTGCAAATATTAATTGTTACACAAGTCCTTAATATTTACAAGATAAGGGCTTTCTCTAGAATTATCTATAATCCTAGAAGATTCCAAAGACTTTCATAGCAAATCCATAGGGATCTAGGGTCTTCCAAAGGAAATGTCCATACTTCTTTAGAATCTTCTCACAAATGCTTTCCTTCCTCGTAAGTAAGCTTTTACATGGCATTAATATATGCCAACTATGTGGTATGATGACATGGCGAGTCATCACACTATGTCTCATAATTACTTTACAAGTCAAGTGTTAAGCAAAATCTACTATGAAGTAAGTGCTAACTTATGACATATGCTTTACTTTTTCCTGTTTAATGGTAGATTTATGGAGATCCCATCTCAAAATGAACATATGGGTATTTCTCATTTATTTGAGCCAATAAAAGTTTGGGATTGAATTTGATTCAGAAGCGTATGCATATGAATATTACAACAAATATGCTGCTACAATTGGGTTTAGTGTTAGAAAGGAATTTGCAAACAAAATTAAAGTCCATAGATACATGACTTCGAGAAAATTTATAAATTATAAATAATAAATTAAAGTCCACAAACATTCATCACAGATCAAGATCCCGCAATATATTTAGCAGTCTTAGTAATGCCACAAACATATCATCGTCTATGTATATGGCACTTGGAACAAAATGTATTTAAACATCTTAACCATATCTTTAGAGCTCATAACTCATTTCTGAGTGATTTCAACAAATTGCTTTATAATTACGAGCATGAAAATGAATTTCTAAATACATGGGAGGAAATGCTTGAGAAGTACGACCTTAAGGATAATAGATGGTTGAAAAATACCTTTGCTAATAGGGAAAAATGGTCCATGACATATGATAGAAATGTATTTTCAGCCGGTATGCGAAGTACACAATTGAGTGAAAGTTTCGATGGATCACGAAGGAGCTACTTGAAATCCGATTAGATATTGTACAATTCTGTAAGCATTTTCAAAGAGTTGTTGATGATAAGCGTGCTAATGAAAGCAAGTCAAATTTTGACAAGACCCAACGAATATCTGTTTTGTAGGTTAAGCTTCGTTTATTGATCTATGCGAGAGAAATATATACTGCAACCATATTTGATATATTTGATTTGTTCGAAAAACAATAGAAAAAGTCATTACTTGTCTCTATAAATGGCTTTCACGATGAAGGAGAATTTCTTAAATACAATATTAGTACGCATGGAAGTCGTAGGCAGTGGCGAAGGCAGGATCTCCATGAAGGGGGTTCAAAAAGAAAAAAATTAAAAAATAATGGTATCTAGTGGGAATTGAACCTATGACCTTACAAAGGTTTTGAACCCTCTTGACAACTAAGCTACACTTTTGGGCTCTTTCAAGGAGATTCAAAACTTAATACATAGAGGTAAAATACAGATTTTGCCTTATATATACGGTATAATTTTTTGGCGAAGGGGTTTCGGGTGAACCCCCTTCCGCCCCCTTAAATCCGCCCCTGGTCGTAGGGAGCATGGAGTAGTTGTAACGACCCGACTAGTCACTTTTATTTCTAGAACCCCATGCCCTTAAATAAGCTTTCCATACTTGCTTTTATTGATTTATGACTTGCGGGGATGGTTGGTTCGGGATTTGAAAGAGTTTGGGTTGGAATCAGAACACTTGGTTCCTTAAAGTTGGCTTAAAAGGCCAAGTTTGACTTCAGTCAACATTTTGAGTAAACGAGCTCGGAATCGGGATTTGACGGTTCCAATAGGTTCGTATGATGATTTCGGACTTGGACATATGTTCGGAACATGTTTCGGATGACCCGGGAGCGTTTCGACGCCAAATAGTGAAAGTTGGATCCTTGAAGGTTTTGGGAGTCCTATAAATGTGGTTTGGAACGTGTTTTGGTGATATCGAGGTCCAAACGGATTTCCGAGAGTGGGAATAGTTCTGTAATCTCATTTAAGACTTGCACACAAATTTTGGTATCATTCTGAGTAGTATAAGTACGTTTCGGCACGTTAGAGGTAGATTGAAGAACTTAAAGTTCATAAGTTTGATTCAATTGATTTTAGGGTGTGATTCTTTGTTTTAATGTTTTTGAGGCATTTCGAAGGTTTGAGTGAGTCCGTTTTAAGATTTTAAACTTGTGGGTATGTCCGAGGCCCCAGATGCCATTCGGACGTCTCGCGGGTCGAGTTCAAGCTCAAAATGAGCTGCCGGTGCACCAGTTCTGGTGCGACCACACCTGCGGTTGGGCAGCCGCAGGTGTGAGGTCGCAGGTGCGGGCGAAGATGCGCAGATGCAACCTAAGAGTGGATCCCAGATTCCGTAGATGCAGTCCCTTTTCCGTAGAAGCAGAACCGCAGGTGCATTCACCTGTCCGCAGGTGCGATACTAGCCGGTCCAGCCCCTTTCTGCAGATGCGGACAATGGTCCGCAGAGGCGAGACTGCAGGTGCGGTCCATGCGCTGTAGGTGCAAAAGTCGCTGAAGGCAGTGGCCTTCATTTAATACGGGAGTTTGTCATTTTTGACTCACTTCGCACAATACTTGGGCGATTTGGGAGCTTCAAAAGGGGAAATTCCAACCTAGCTTTGTGAGGTAAGTAATTCCTACATCATGTGAGTATAATACATAGTTTATGGGTAGATTACAACATGTAAATTAGTGAAAATTATGAGTTTAGAGTGAAACCTAGGGTTTTGATAAAAATAAGATTTAACCACGAAATTTGTTATGGAATCTAGTAAAAATCATATATTCTTGATCCTAAGGTTATAGTTAACGATTTTCTTCGAAAATTTCCGGAATCCGGGCACGTGGGCCCGGGGGTGAATTTTAGGAATCTTGTAATTTGGGTTGGGTAATCACTCTAATAGAGGAAGTGTGAACTTTGGAACTTATATTGATTAGTTTTTACCTTATTTGGATAGTTTTGGATTTGTCCGGCGCCGGTTTGAGGGTTGAGAGCATTCTTGAGCTCGAGAGTAAGCTTTGGGGAAAGGTAAGTCTCCTTTCTAACCTTGTAAGAGGAAATTATCCCCGTAGGCAAAATAATTAAATATGTGTTCCTAATTATGGGGGGATACGTACGTACAAGGTAACGAGAGTCCGTGTGTAGCTACTATCATGCTAAGTTCGGGTAGTCTAGGACCCAAAAGCATGCTTTACTTGCCATACTTGAAACTTTATTGTCAAACTAAATTGTTTAATTTATATCGAACTTGGTAAAGGAATTTCTAAAAGGTTAAACATCATTTTATTGATCGTTAAAGAGAAGTTTACATTATCTTGAGTAATTGCTTTCTTGATGAATTTTTGATTGACTGTTTGATGTGTTTATTTGTATTTGACCGCGTCACATGTATGATTCGCGAGCGGGGTAATAGATGCATCTATGGTTCGCGCCGTTCGACCCTCCGGCAGTGCACATTTTATTATTTTGTTGGATCGGGCAGTACGTCCTCGTCATTATATGCGCATGCTCTTTGCTTGACACTTTCTATGATTTGAATTATTTTAAATGCCTTGAAATACGAATTATTAACTGAAATGATGGAAATTGAAGTTTATACTTATGGAAAGACTTGTCACTTCCCGTTATTATCTGTTATTTATTCTTGATATCCATGCTTAGCCTCATGCTTAGTTATAGTATTTTGGCCCTAGTAAGTGTTAATTCGACCCCTCGTCACTACTTCTTCGAGGTTAGACTGGATACTTACTGGGTACATTGTTTATGTACTCATACTATGCTTCTGTACTAACTTGTAAATGATCTGAGGTAGTTGCATCTAGCTACCCGTCCGAAGCGTGTTTTTGATACTTGATCGAGATTCCACGGTGAGCTGCTCCCTTCTGATGCCTATCAGCAGCATGTTGGAGTCTCTTTTTGTTATTTATTGTCTATTTTGTTTCAGGCAGTAGGGTAGATATATGTTCTTTTGAACATTCTACTTGGTGCCCACATACTTGTGACACTAGTTCCTAGCATACACATTAATAGACTATTCTTTTGGGATGTAATCACCTTATTATGACTCTTTTGGTCACGTCAGTTTTAAATTGCCTAAATTATCCGTTATTATCAAATGCTTTAAATTTAAGTTAAGTAAATGTTGGAAATATTTTGGTAAATATAAATGGAACCCATTAGTTGAATAGTGTTTGCTTGACTAACATCGGTGTTGGGCGCCATCGCGACCTAGAATGGAAATTGGGTCGTGACAACATGTTATCAGAGCACTAGGTTCACTTAGGTCTCACATGTAATGGGAAAACCTAATAGAGTCTTGCATATCGGTATGAAAACGTCTGTACTTATCTTCAGAAGGCTATAGGGTGTTAGGAAAGTACTCTTTATTCATCCTCTATCGTGCAGTTGATGGTATACTAAATTTCATTCTTCTATTCTCTCATAGATGGTGAGGACGCGTACGGATGATGTTCCAGACATGGGAGGAGCTGCTCCCCCCGTTGTTAGAGGCCGAGGCAGAGGCTGGGGGAGGGCACTGACCCGAGGTAGGGGACGAGGGCATCCCAGAGCTGTCCCAGTTGCACCACTAGTGGATCCAGCAGAGGATCCTATTTTTGAGGAGCAGGGCGAGGTGCCCCCAGCAGAGCCTGCCCCGGTGGACTTCATGACAACGCCGGGCTTTCAGGAGATCATGGGCCGTATGATGCGGTTCACGGATACTATGACTCAGGCTGGTTTATTTCCAGCGGATCCGACCATATTTCAGGCTGGAGGGGGAGCACATACCCCTACTTCCTTGGCCCCTGGACATGCAACTGCGGTATATTAGACTCCGGGTGCACTACCCATGGATGGGCCCGGCCAGTTGCAGCAATAGCACCTGAGCCCAGACTAGCTGCGGACGGCGATCCACTGAAGTTATTGGACAGATGGAATAGGCTACACCCTTCTGTCTTCGGAGGTGAGCGTCATGAGGATGCTCAGGATTTTATTGATAGTTGCACGGACAGACTGTACAACATGAGGATACTGGAGTCTCATGGGGTTGACTTTACTACTTTCCAGCTGGAAGGAAGGGCCCGTAGATGGTGACAGTCTTATATTCTCGGCAGACCAACGAGTTCTCTTCCTATTACATGGGGCCAGTTCACACAACTTTTCTTGGATAGGTACATTTCGCCCTCCGAGAGGGAAGAGTTGCGGTATCAGTTTGAGCAGCTTGAGCAGGGTCAGATGTCGGTGACCGATTATGAGGCAAGGTTCTCTGAGTTGTCCCGCCATGCACTTATGATACTTCCTACTGACGCAGAGAGAGTGCAGAGGTTTGTTGTAGGATTGCACTCTGGTATTAGGTCCAACATGGACCGAGAGGTTGAGATGGGGACTCCTTATTAGCTGGTAGTAGAGATTGCTCGCAGGATTGAGGGCTACCATTTGAGAGGTAGAGAGCAGGGACAGTAGGACAAGAGGGCCCGATTCTCTAAAGAGTTTAGAGGTGCCCCAGCTAAGGGCAGAGGTCAGTTCAGCACCCCCACCACCTCCTCGAGGTGCTCAGGTGAGGACTTATTTCAGCGCGATGTTGGAGAGTTCTTATCGCCCACCAGTCATTTAGGGTTCCTCCGGCGGGTATTCTGGTCATCAGGGTTCTTCCAGCGCTTATTTCAGTGCCATGCCAGAAAGAATGAACAAGAATAACCTCAACATGTTATTCATATGATCATCGGCGGATTCAACGTCTCGCAGGGACCCGTGTTCAAACGCACCAAAGTGTCAATCACACTGGAGAAGCGGACTCGGGACTACATGCCCGAGGACACCCTTACATTCAATGAAGAAGACACCGAGGGCCTATCTCATCCGCACAATGATGCATTGGTAATTTCTATTCTTTTAAATAAAGTTCAAGTTAAACGTGTTCTTGTGGATCCAGGTAGCTCGGCAAATATAATCAGGTCGAGGGTCATAGAGCAGCTCGGGCTGCTTGACCAAATCATACCTGCATCTCGAGTCTTGAATGGATTCAACATGGCGAGCGAAACAACGAAGGGGGAAATCATCCTCCCAGTGAACGTGGCCGGGACTATATAGGATACGAAGTTTCATGTCATCGAAGGTGACATGAGGTATAATTCTTTGCTAGGAGGGCCGTGGATCCATAGCATGAGGGCAGTGTCGTCAACCCTTCATCAAATGATGAAGTTCCCAACAAAATACGGTGTATGGAGAGCAACATGAAACAAATGAGATGTTTGCAATCCATGACTTAACACCAGCATCAACGCACTCTACATCGGAAAAGTCGAGCATCAAGGACAAACAGGTAACTAAATAGCAATCATAGTCCATATCCTCGATTGAGCACGGACTCAGGAAAAAACTGATTCAATTCCTTGTCGATAACATTTATTTCTTTGCTTGGTCCCACTTAGATATGACAGGGATCCCACCGGAGATAACCACCCATCGACTGAGTGTCGATCCCAAATTTAAACCGGTGAAGCAAAAGAGAAGACCCTAGTCCGAGGTGAAGCACGCATTCATAAAGGACAAGGTAACTAAACTTCTCAAAATAGGGTCCATTAGGGAAGTAAAATACCCCGAGTGGCTAGCTAGTGTAGTAGTAGTCCCTAAAAAGCGAAACAAACTTAGAATGTGTGTAGACTACAAAGATTTGAACAAGGCATGCCCTAAATACTCTTTCCCACTGCCTAACATCGATCGTTTGATCGACGCCACGGCCGGCCACGAGATTCTTAATTTTCTCGATGCCTACTTCGGGTACAATCAAATTCAAATGAACCCGGAGGACCATAAAAAGACTTCGTTTATCACGAAGTATGGAACACATTACTACAATGTAATGCCCTTCGGGATAAAAAATGTAGGGGATACATACCAACGCTTAGTTAATAAGATGTTCGAACAACAAATAGGAAAATCTGTGGAAGTTTATATTGATGACATTCTAGTTAAGTCCCTACATGCAGAGGACCATTTGACTCATTTGTAGACAACGTTAGAGATCTTAAGAAAATATAACATGAAACTCAACCCCGAGAAATGTGCTTTTGGAGTTGGGTCGGGCAAGTTCTTGGGATTCATGGTATCGAACAGGGGGGTTGCGATCAACCCCGACAAAATTAAAGCCATCAAAGAAATCACCGTCGTGGATAGTGTTAAGGCCATACAACGACTAACCGGACGGATAGCTGCTCTAGGACGATTTATCTCGAGGTCATCGGATCAGAGTCACCAATTTTTCTCCCTACTCAAAAAGAAGAATGACTTCGCGTGGACTCCGGAATGTCAGCAAGTGTTGGAGGAGTTAAAGCGGTACTTATCGAGCCCACCCCTACTTCACACTCCAAAGGAAGGCGAAAAACTTTATTTATACTTGGTCATGTCTGAGGTAGCGGTGAGTGGCGTGCTGGTTCGAGAAGAACAAGGTACACAATTTCCTGTTTATTATGTAAGTCGAACCATAGGAGATGCTGAAACCAGGTATCCACATTTAGAAAAATTAGCACTTGCGCTAATAAGCGCATCTACAAAACTAAAAGCATATTTTCAATGTCACCCCATATGTGTGGTGACTACATACCCACTTCGAAATATCTTGCATAAGCCCCAACTGTCGGGCCGATTGACCAAGTGGGCCATCGAACTTGGAGGGTACGATATCGAATATCAACCCCGAACGACCATCAATTCTAAAATTTTGGCTGACTTTGTGGCAGATTTTACACCTGCCCTCGTACCTGAAGTAGAAAAGGAACTTCTACTAAAGTCGGGTACATCCTCGGGGGTATGGACCCTCTTCAAAAACGGCGCCTCGAATATGAAAGGGTCCGTGCTCGGTATTGTTTTAAAACCGCCTACGGGTAATATCATTAGACAATCTATCAAACTTCTAGATTAACTAACAATGAGGCCGAGTATGAGGCCATGATTGCAGGTCTCGAACTAGCCAAAAGCCTGGGAGCAGAGGTCATCGAGGCCAAGTGTGACTCTTTTTTGGTTGTAAACCAAGCAAACGGAAGCTTCGATGTTCGAGAAGATAGAATGCAAAGGTGCTTAGACAAACTTCAAGTAACATTGCACCGCTTCAAAGAATGGAGACTAGACCATGTACCTCGAGAACAGAACAACGAGGCTGATGTACTTGCGAATTTGGGGTCATCGGTCGAGGAAGATGATATTGTCCAGGGGACTGTTGTCCAATTGTTGAGGTCCGTGGTCGAGGAAGGCCATGCGGAGATTAATTCGATAAGTTTAACATGGGATTGTAGGAATAAATACATCGAATACTTAAAGCAAGGAAAGCTCCCCTCAAACCCAAAGGAGTCGAGAGCCTTACGAGTCAAAGCAGCTCGATTCTCGCTTGATAAAAATGGAACATTGTACAGAATAACCTTCGACGGACCGTTGGAAGTATGCTTAGGACCAGGAGACACCGATTATGTATTGCGAGAAATCCAGGAGGGCACTTGTGGGAACCACTCTGGCACCTACTCTTTGGTTCGCAAGGTAATTAGAGTTGGATATTACTGGGATAGCATGGAAAAAGATACTAATGAGTTCGTTCGACGATGTGACAAATGCCAAAGGTTCGCACCGATGATCCATCGGCCTGGTGAACAACTCCATTCGGTCCTATCTCCGTGGCCATACATGAAATGGCGGATGAACATCGTCGGGACCCTACCAACGACACTAGGTAAAGCTAAGTTCATTTTATTTATGACTGACTACTTTTCAAAATGGGTGGAAGCACAGGCATTCGAGAAAATAAGAGAAAAAGAAGTCATTGACTTCATATGGGACCACATCGTGTGCCGGTTCGGGATACCCTCCGAATTAGTATGTGACAATGGGAAGCAGTTTATCGGCAGTAAAGTGACAAAGCTCTTTGAAGACCATAAAATCAAAAGGATTCTATCAACGCCCTATCACCCAAGCGCAAATGGCCATACAGAGTCCACAAACAAAACTATCATTCAAAACTTGAAGAAGAGATTGAATGATGCTAAAGGGAAATGGAGAGAAGTATTGCCCGAGGTTCTATGGGCATATCGAACAACGTCGAAGTCAAGCACGGGGGAAACCCCATTCTCTTTGGTGTATGGGTCTGAAGCATTGATTCCGGTCGAGGTCGGGGAACCTAGCGTCAGGTTTCAGCATACTACCGGGGATTCGAACCACGAGGCTATGAACACTTGTCTCGAACTACTAGATGAAAAACGTGAAGCCGCACTAGTTCGAATGGCCGCGCAAAAGCAAAGGATCTAGAGGAATTATAATAGAAGGGCGAACCTTCGCCATTTCGAAGTCGGGGACTTAGTTCTAAGGAAAGTCACCCTCAATACTCGAGACCCAAACAAAGGGAGGCTAGCCCCCAATTCGGAAGGACCGTACTGAGTCATCGGAGTCGTAGGGAAGGGATCTTACAAACTAGCATAATGGAAGGCGAGCAACTACCAAACAATTGGAATGTATCACTACTCAAACAATATTATTTCTAAGGTATGACCTTCTCCCTTTTTCCATTTATATTTAAGACTAACTCCTTGCAGGTGTTTGATCGAAGGCATCGAGGCATCCTTCAACCTGAAGAGCTTAGGTTTTAAAGCATGCGTTGCACTCTTTTTTCCTTAGATCGGTTATATCCCAAATGGATTTTTCCGGCAAGGTTTTTAACTAGGCAACATTTATATGCTACCTAAGGAGAATTTAACAAGTATTCAAGGCTTCTTTTCAATCAACCTCGAATACTAGGGGGACATCACCCTCAGAGGTTGTATTTTCAAGGGAAATACTTCACGCCAAAGAGGGCCTCGATAGGAGAACTTTGTAATGGGCCAAATGGTCAAATGAACCGTATCCATGTAGAATAGTCGAGCCTCCGACGGCAAAACATGTACGTATATATCAATTTATTCAAAGAAGCATTCTTGCTATATCAAAACACTTTTTGTCTCAAATAAGTATACTATTATACGAGCTTCATACTTATAATTCTACGAGAAACGGCTCAAGAGCCAAAGCGCAAACGCACCCCAAATATTCGGGGACTGTCATCGACAATCAACACATCTGAATCATCAAAATCTCGAACTCATAAGACCTCTAAGACGCATCCCCTCGATATAAAGTCCAAGGCCACCATACTCGGGGACTAACCTTTCGAACAAGTTCGAAAGGTTATCGGGAAACAAGTCAAAGAGATATACCCGAAGGATACAGCCACATTAAAGGCTACGACCATATTAAAGACTATGATCATATGAAAAGGATACGGCCGAAATAATGCGGCTCGGAGACGTCCAACTTCCGCCATAAAATTAAAGGCCTTTAAACACTTTGAAAAATCCGTTAAATCAGGCTACCTTCGGCAAAAGCAAATGATAAAGGGCTTTGATAAAACCAACCCTCGATTAATTTAGAGGCTTCGATAACATCAGACTTTGAAAAAACCTCAAGAGGTAGTCAATTATCGTTACACAACAAATTACAAACGAGGTTCCAATCGATCGAACCTTCGAAAAACCCAACGGGTACAAAAAACACATGCTAAGGCATACCAAAATTTTCACTAAGTCTTTTAGCTGAAAAGAGGAAAAAATTATAGCCGTTTTAGAGGCCAAGTTGGACCTACCTAAAGAGCCTAAGGGCCGCCTAAAGTAGCCTAAGGGCCAATACTAAAGAGCATGAGGGCCGAAGCATATGGAGTTCGAGACCTTGCTCTCATTCAGCTCGAACTCAAGAGTCCTATCATCCTGAGCTCGCATCAAATCGACTTAAACATAGCTTGAGGTATTCTATTGTAAGTTTGAAGATCTCCCATTGATCACTAAAAAACCTAAGGGTTGTTATATTCAGACTCCGAGCCAATGCTCACCTGATCATTAAAGTTATCAAAATTTTCCACAAGATAAAGACAAAACAGAATTTAACGCAAATCGAAAATGAAGCAAAGAGGTTCTTTATATTCATAAGAGATGGTTACAAAATATATTTACAACACCCACGAGGGGCCCTTACAAGAAAGGAAAAAAAAAAAAACCTAATCTATTTCGGGGCTACATTTTTGGAGGCAACATCCCCAGGAATTGTATCCTCGGTAGCTCTATCTTCGGGGACCTCCTCCTCCTCGGGGACTTCATCTTCATCTCCCTCACTCTCGGAGCCGCTAGTGGAACCCTCATCATCGGAGAGCAAAGGAGCTGCCTGTTCCTCCAAATCTTTTCTCCTTTTCAATGTCGGCCGAGAGGTCGAAACCTCGAGCATACACCTCCTTGAAAGTTTGTCTCTGGGACTCCAGCCTAGCATGGTTGAGGGCACATGATAACTTAAGCTCGGCCACAACAGAGATCTCCTGTTCCCCAGCATTAGCAGCAGCGGTGTTAGCTCGATACGAGGACATGAATCCTCAGCCTCGGATTTGGATTTATCAAGCTCAGCGGCCGATTTAGCTTCGAGCTCTTCATTTTTGCGGTTCCACGCCGAGCTTTCCTACTTTGCACTTTTGAGCTGGTTTTCAACTGAGGTCAGCTGTTCCTGAAGTGTATATTTCTCTGAAGAGAGGCGGTCAATATGTTGCCTCCACCCAAGGGTCTCAGCCTCTTTCAGTTTGAGCTCCTCTCGAAGCTCTTCAACCAGCTCGCCCCTCTGCTGGAACTGCAGAATTAAAGTGTTAGTCACCAAACCAAGTAAAAACGTAATAGACCCTCAAAAGCTATATTACCTGTTCACGAAGCTCAGTTTGTTGTTGATGGGCCTTCGCCAACTCGACTCATTGCTGATCTCCCCCTCTCTTTTGGCATAGAGATCCTTAAGGCTGTCCATCTCTGCCACGCACTTTTTGAACTCAACTTCACACCGGGCAAGCTCGACCTGAGACTTGGAAAATGCTTGATTTTAAAGCGACACAGCCTTCTCACAAAAAAAAAAGAGTCAGGCTTAGGAGGGCAAAAATCAAACTCAAAATGTAGTTATAAGGAAAAATCTTACTTGTTTGCGAAGATTTTCATCCTCATAATAAAAAACGAACGAAGCATCAAGATCGGATCCCTCCTCGATTCCCGCAAGGTACTCCCGAAAGATGTTGTTCTCCCCGTGGGACGTTCCCACATCCGGAGTCCTCATGGCCTGGGCATCCCGTATTTGCCCCTCGAAGAACATCGAGCCTGGTGGAGAGTCGTCCATATTGATTAAGCCGAATGAATCACTCGGCGAATTATCCTGTCTTCGGAGGCCCTCGGAGTTGGGATCTCCGAGTTCATCAGCCAAGTGCCCCCCCGGGACGGGGCACACTCTTGTTACTTAATGGCTCGGGGACTCTGCTTGATCTCCCCTCATAAATTTCTTCGGCTCGAGACCGAACTGCATCTGTCACCATCGATTCAACGACCTTCGAAGCATCAGTGCTTCCTATTTTTAGAGATACCAACGGGAAGCCATCATTTTCGCCCTCTGGGACGTCTCTCTCTTCATTCTCAACACGAAGACGTTCAGCCGTTTCTGGAGATAAGTCCACGGTATCGGCCTTAGGATTTCGAAGCTGGCTTTTCCTTGGCTTCGGGGAGCTTGCAGGCGACCCCCTCTTCCTTTTATTATCCTTAATAGGTTTTAGGATTTCTCCTTCACCGGGCGGGGGCAGCCGCATAGCAACGACGTCTCCGAGGCCTGCATAAAAATAAAAGTAAGTATTTCACTAAGGAACACAAATATACAAACAATAAAACTCACCATGATTTTTGGCCTCCCATCGACCTTTGGCCAAATCACGCCAACTTCGTTCGACGTATGAAGAAGTAGAGGCCAAAAGCCGAACCCAGCCTGGGAGGTCCATAACCGCACCGGGAAACCAAGCAACGGCTGCATCATTATGAAAAAATGAGATTGAAAAAGGGATAAGGTCAAAAAAGTAGAAAGAGTGGAGTATTCGATTGCTATCAATAGACCTGTACTTATGTTTTATGTTCCATTACTTGGGGAATGGCATCCTCTCAACATGAATCAGGTCAGAGGTCCTGATTTGGACGAACCGGCTCATCCACCTTCGATCCTTGTCTTCATCGATGGAGGAGAAGAGAGATTTAGGAGACTGGTGTTGCAGCTTTATCTGGCCACCTCGATAAAGACGGGGGCTGTATAGCCTGATCAGATGGTCAAGGGTAAAAACCATCCCCTCGACCTAGCTCGAGAAGTATCTAATCAGGTTGACGATTCGCCAGAATGAGGGGTAGATCTGACCGTGCGTCAATTGGTACTTTTGGAAAAAATCGAGAATGACTGGGTCTATGGGAGCCAGAGCAGGATCTACGGGACCCAACGTGAATGGGTAGGTATATACACTCAGGTACCTTACTTTGTGAGTAGTAATGTCCTCTTCAGAGGAAGGTACCACCATGTATTTTTCCTCCCAATTGTAATCTATTTTCACTTGCTTAAGTTCGGCTTCGGTTATCAAACTAATATACCGATACATGGGTTCACATCGACCCGGGACTGAGGAAGTTTTTATTTTGAAATTGGAAGATGTTTCGCAAGGCCTGGGAATACACTCCTCGATACGAGATGGTACCACCGTTTTGCTTTTAGATTGGCGTGATGATGAAGCGACTTTCTCTTTCTAAGGAAATGTCTTAAAAGTTTTGGCCATTGTTGTTGAGAAATTAAGAATAAGAAAAGAAATTGGTGATGAAATAGGCACAAGTTGAAGAGAATGGTGAGCTCAGAGACTGCAGAATCTAATGAAGTCCTATGAAAGCTTTGAGAAGTAAAAGTTTAAGTAAAGTTTGCAAAGTGGAGGAGATGGCCTATTTATAGAGGTCACTCAAGCGTGGTAAAAAAGCCAAACAACTGACCAATAAGCTGTTTTCAATTAATGGCCTTTGGAAAGCTGTGCAGACGCGACCTTTCGTGACCTTTAGTTGCTGACATCACGAGACTGACATCATGGTTTGTGATGACCCAAGGGGTCATTTTATGAATTTAGACTCCGTTCTTGGCTTATTATCCATAAAAAGATTAGTTTTAACTACCTCAATTTGCATGCACAGTCCATGCATGAAATCGAAAGGCTTTTATGTGAAAATATAAGAAATAATAATTTTTAGAATTAAAAATTTGGTTTTAATTGACTTGAGTTAACATTTTAAGTAAACGGACTAGGATCTGTGTTTTGAAGATCCCGGAGGTACGCAATAAAATATGGGACTTGAACGTATGCCCGAAATTGAATTCCGAGGTCCCAAGCCTTAGAAATCAATTTTTGAAAGAAATTATTTTGCTGAATTATTAATGAAATAAAGAAATGAATTAACATTTGAAACCGTTGGTATCGGGCCTGTGTTTTGGTTCCGGATCTTGATACAGGTTGTTATTATATTTAAACCTTGTCTGCAAAATTTGGTGAGAATCGGGATTTATTTGACGTGCTTCAGACGTCCGGTTGATAAATAGTGAACTTTAAGTGTTCTTGAGAAAAATAATGAGTTTTGAGGTTTAATTCATAGTTTTACATATTATTTTCATGATTTTATCGCACGAGCAAGTCCGTATGATGCTTTTAGACTTGCGTGCATGTTTGGTTTAGAGCCCCGACGGCTCGGGTGAGTTTCAAATAGGTTTGGGTTGTGTTGCGCTCGTTCTTTTTTATGCTTCGACGTCGTTTCTTCAAGCATAAATGATATCATATTGAACAAATAAGCTCCGATTTCTATTTTGAATGAATTATTAGATCCGTATCATAATTACGGACCCGTAGCAAAAAGAATTATCGAATTTGGACATTGTATGAGGATTTTATCGTCATTTTATTAAGGTTGCCAGATTTTTCGGGTTAATTATGAAATTGCCACTGATGGCGTGTTAAAAATCTGCGCTATTTGCAAATATTAAAACCCATATATCTCCTTCATTATAATGTCAAATTGAGTGATTCAAAAGCCTAACTTGACTAGAATTTCACAAAGAATCCATTGAAGATATAAAAATCGAGTTTCAGGATCGTTTGACATGAGAAACGAGGCAGAATAACTGGCAAAAAATATATATAAAACGGGAGACTTCTTCTTCTTCAAATTTTCGAACCCCACAGCCCTAGGAATGAATTTCTTCACCCAATATCATCCCCAAGTCATAGGTAATCAATTATAAACTTTACCCTTTCAATTACTCATTGTTTTTCATCACTTTTAAATCAAATACTAAGAATTTTCATGGCAAAAATTGAGGCTTTGGGTAGAATTAGGAAGTTTTGTAAAAATCGAATCTTTATCTCGAATTAAGGTCGGATTTAGAAACTAATTGTATATTTGGGTTCGTGGGTGAATGGGTAAATGTAATTTGGTCCGAACCCCGAGTTTAGGCCAAGCGGGCCCGGGGTCGGGTTTTCACTTTTTTTGAGAAAACTTAGGAAAAATTATATTTCAATAAAGTCAATTCCTTAGCCTTAATTAATGATATTAAGTTAATTATGATTAGATTCGAGCAAGTTAGAGCTGGATTCTAAAGGAAAAGCTATAATTGAGCAGTGAGTGACCTGCGAAATTGAGGTAAGTGCTTGGTTTAACCTTGACTTGAGGGAATAGAAATCCCCACTTATTTGCTATGTGAATTGCATGTGTGTGGTGTATAGGTAAGGTGACGAGTATCTATGCACCACCAAATGGTCTGTTAACCATGATCCCTTTCCCGTTTCCAACTTAATTGATTCTTGTCTTAATTGTTCTATGTTGATTATTGTTTCTATGACTACTTGGCCTTGTTATTTTGTTGTTAAATATTGTGGTAGTTATTTTGGAAAGAGTATTGGTTGTTTAGCTAGTTCCCTTGTGGTACAAAATGGTTGAGCGGTTTGACATTGTTTTTACAAGGTGTATATATATACACACACACACACACACACACACACACACACACACACACATATATATATATATATATATATGTGTGTGTGTGTGTGTGTGTGTATATATATGTATATATGTATATATATGTATGTATGTATTTATGTTCCTGTTGGTTTCACTTTTGATATTATTGAGGAAGTTGTGAGAAATGCAGTATAACTGTTTCGTGATTGTTGAGGTTCACGTGGTTATTTGGTTTCATTGATTTATTTCCAATTGTTGTTGTAAGTGTGTTAAAAGTGTTGGCTGTTCTATCATGGTATATAAAGACTGAGTTGTGTTGACAGTGTTGCGGCGGTTACATATATTCTGGCTGGTTTTATTATGGAATGATATTGGTTAAATCTTACGAGCTATACTGTTTTCTGTTTGCAATTATTGAAACAAAAATATTGTGAAAGACTTGGCCTGAATTGTGAAATTTATGAATGAATTGATATGGGATGTCTGGTGGGAGCTGGTTGCACGCCGCAACACGGAGTGATAAGGGTGGACAAGTGGGATCGGGTTGCACGCCGCAACAGGAGTAATAAGGGTAATATATTTAGGAAGGAGTAATAAAGGTGGACAGGTGGGAGCGGGTTGCACGCCGCAACAAGGAGGAATAAGAGAGGACATTTATATTTTTACTGATTTTCAAAGAAAAACAAAGATTTGAAAACTTACTATTTTATTTTCAGTACTTTTCGTATTTTTGGCACTATTTTTATTTAAAGTTAAAGTTTGAAAACTTGGAAATTATTTGAGAGTTGGTTATAGCTGAGACCTGGAAAAGGCGGCTGAGTTATTTTATTTATGTTGCAGTATTTAATAAATTGTTTAGAATTCCTTCTTGCTTTATATTTATTGTCTCAGTTATATTTTTCTTGTTCGTGAAGAATTGTTTTATTTTGTTATTGTATATATTATGGTCACATGTTATATGTTGTTAAAGCCCCGCCGTAATCTTGATGCTTCGTTCGAGGTTAGGCTCGACACTTACTCAGTACATGGGGTCGGTTGTATTGATACTATATTCTGCACTCTTTTGTGCAGATCCAGGTACCGGCCAACAATAGGGATATTTAGAGCAGCTATTTATTGTTCGGAGACATGAGGTATATCTGCCGGCGTTCACAGATCCCGAGAGTCTTATCTTAGTTCGTAGAGACTGTTTTTATATTTTCCAAAACAGTTATATTATTTCTTTCAGTCCATTATTTGTGGTATTCTTTAGTAGTTCGTGAATTGTGACACCAGACCCGGGGGTAGTTCTAGGTTTATTTATATAATTAGTTCATGGCTCGGTTTAATTCATTGTTTATTATTTTATATTTGGAATTATTTATTTAAAGCCATTCGATCAAGTTTAATTTTAAAATTATTTTATCCTGTTTAAATGATTAATTAACGAAAATAGTTGAGCGAACTCTAACATTGGCTTGCCTAGCAAGTGTAGTGTTAGGTGCCATCATGATCCCTAAGGTTTGAAATTTGGGTCGTGACAAGTTGGTATCAGAGCACTAGGTTGCTTAGGTCTCATAATTCACGAACAAACTTGGTAGAGTCTGAAGGATCGGTACGGAGACGTCTGTAGTTATCTTTCGCAAGCTATTGAGTTAGGAAACAACTCCATTTTATTCTACTCTATCGTGCGAATTTATTCTATCATTGATGATTGAACTTGTCTATTCTTGTCCTTTCACAAAATCTCGACAACACGCAAATCGTCTACAACCGGACAAGAGGTGAAGCCCCAATGACAACTACGATTAGGGGAAGAGACAGAAGCGGAGCTCAGTCTAAAGCTCGAACATCAGCACCTATTGTAAAGTCTCAAATGGATCTGGACGCGGAGGTTCTAGCTTAGTCGGTACATGTTGGACTAGTCCATATCCCAGAAGGATTTATAGCTACTCCAGTATGGCATAACAAGGGAGTAGTTGAAAGCAACAGAGTTGATTTATAGAGCTGTGAAGTTTATCATAGTGAATTATCAGAAATTGTGACCTATGGCTTCGTTCCAAGTGGGGAAGTTCACTGTCAAGGAATAGACTGCGGGGTCATGTGTTATATCGGTTTTGTCCTGGAATGTATAAGGCCTGAGATTTTGCAAGAGATAAAGCTGGGACTTGCGATATGTCTGCTACCTTAATAACCATATACCTCAGTACCAAAGGTGTTATATAACAAACTTTAAATCTACATAAGGTTTACTCAGCGTGGAAGTCACGGTTGCGGATTTTGGGGTGCTCCAGAGGGAGTATAGTGGTTGACAAGCTTCTAGACTATATGGTTCGTGACAAGGTTTATCTGTATAGAGCTCTACTTTTGGGATCATTGTGCATCAATAGAGATGAGAGTTACCCCAAAAGAATGATGAAAAAGTATATGAATAAAGGGGGTAGCTCAGCAGTGTTGAGTTAACATAGTCAAAGAAAAAATTGGCCGCCGGTGTTTGTGGCAAGCCTACGAAGAGGATGACCAGCCATGCAACATCAATTACTTGACTCAGTTCTCATAAATGCTTTTGAAAGACTTGATTCTCGGACTCTCCATAATAGCGCATAGGGTTTGAACGATTGCGTCAAGTCACCGTGGCGGTGTCAGGATATGCCATCAGGTTTGATAAGTTAGCTTGTCATACTCCCACTTCAGCTCATATAGCCAGAGGGAGAGTCCCCAGACTCATTAAAGGACTCAATTATGATTGTAGTTTTGTGCGACTCAGGGCAAGATAATACTTTATTTCGGCTAGTGGTAGGAACTGTTCTAAATTTGGGAGAGTCATAATTCATCAGTGCACTCAGGCTACGTGCCCCATTGCAGTTACAACTCAAGTACATGACCAGCTAGGGAAAAAGGGGTCGGAATGTCGAAAGTGGAGGTTAGATTCCTAGAGGTGGAGACTCAACCTGATGATATATTTTCCATGGTATGGTTGAGGTCGTTACATTAAATGGTGTCATTACAAGAACAATCTCTAATTTGTATAAAGTGACGATTTCCTGAACTTAATACGGTTATGCATAACTAAAAAAAATCTTCTAATATGCTCTACTCTCGGGTGAGCTTCGTTACTCAAAAATGTACTTATGTGAATACTTGTATTGAGAGATTCTATGGAGATAGTTGCGTCTATCATTACGTGTTGTAATTTTGTTTAACGGAAAATATTTAAAGGAAGGAAATGGAATATCTCGATTGGCATGATACGCATGTTGCTTGTGATTCAGAATTGAGGACGAGATCCTCGCATTTTAATATGATTTGAGATGTTTAAATGAGGCTACGAGCCGCGGTGGAAGTTATGTAAGGACGAGGTCCTAGTGACGAAAATTCTTGTGTTTAAATTCTCCCTTATGAATTAAAATTTTGTTATAGTACTGGTAGGGAGTCATGCATGTTAGGCTGATTCAACAATATATGTATAAAAAAATAATGATAATGATCTTAATAATTAAATAATTAAATAAATAAATAAGGAAATAAATCAATTAATTAACTGTGCATAGTTTACCAAATCCGTGTTACAATTATTGAGATTTGACCTACGAGGTATGTGCCGGCCGTGTGGCGTTAAGTGAGACACATTAAGTCCGGTATATAATTATGAGGTCTTCATGAATCGCATCTCGTTATCAATTGTGAAGGTTTGAAAGGAGATTATTGCTAACGTGAAGCTGTTTGATAATTCCGTAATTGGCTAAGAACAACCATTAAGAAAAGAGAGGCGGTGAGTATGGGTAGGCTTGTGTATATTCCAGTTGGTGAGAGACCGTTAGTGTCACGCCCCGAAATCCCACTTTTGGGCCGTGATGACGTCTAACATTGAACCCGCTAGACAAGCCAACATGTATAGTTAAACTAACATGATAATACCGAAATAACAGGATAAGCTAAAAACAGTTCACAACTTAACAGCGGAAATAAATAAAGTTTCAAAGCTAAGTAAAGATAACATAATACAGCGTCGCAATAATTTCACAAAACCCGGAGTCACAAACTCACGAACTGTCTATAGGAGAGCTAAATACAAAGTCTGAAAGGAAATACATGATTGTTTCTGAGAACTAGAGGAAAAACAAGACAAAAATGAAGAACTAGGGATAGGAGAGACACCAAGGCCCACGAATGCCAGCGGGTATACCTTGAGCTTCTATGGTGAACTGAAGGAGACTCCCTCAACGGTGTCCACCGGGTCCGAGTGCGGGATCTGCACAACAATAAGATGTGCAGTGTAGCATCAGTACAACCGACCCCATGTATTGAGTAAGTCCAATCCTAACCTCGGCGATGTAGTGACGAGGCTAGGACACGACAACAAAATGTACCTGTGCAGTTCAATAGTATAGTAGAAACTAAACAAGAATACAATTACGGGGAAGAACATGTTGGGGGTAAGAGATAGCAAATACTGAAATGACGGAAACGAAAACAACAGTGTAAAATATTCGAAAATAATAACGGGAATTGACAACGCAAATTAAACAATGAAAAGAAACGGCACGGCATGTCCCCTCATGCATAATAATATAAAATATGGCACGGAATGTCTCCTCGTGCATAAACAATATAAACATGGCACGGAATGTCCCCTCGTGCATAAAACATCACAATCAAGGCACAGAATGTCCCCTCGTGCATAAAACATCACAATCACGGTACAGAATGTCCCCTCGTGTATAACAATATAAAATATGGCACGGCATCACCCTTCGTGCTTTTACTCTCTTCCTCACTATGCAGATTATGATGTAATCAATGTAAATCATGGCACGGCATCACACTTCGTGATTTTACACTCTTCCTCACCAAAACAATGACAATATCAATGGCAAGGAATACAACATAGTGGAAATACAATTCAAAATCACCCGGCAAGGGGAAAGTATCAGTCAATATCGTAACGATTGCCCGACAAGGGTCTCAGCTATAACCAATCATTTCAAATATATCCTTTACAATTGGGTCCTCAATCGAACCAATACATCATGAGTTCATCAACCAGAGTTTTCAACATTAATCAACTTCCAAGTAGAGACAATTGAATATTATAATGAACATGGAAGTAATAATAAGGTTTTTATCGACAATAGACTCACGGGCTTGCTTGACACACAATGCATAGGTACTCGTCACCTCACCTATGCATTGAACATGATAAACACTTAACACATANATTCAACTCCGGAACAACAATATCTAGACATAATTAACTTAAGTATATCAATAATGACTCAATAAATCGATCCCATAGCCTAATTATCCATTCCTTAGCATTCTTCCAAAAATACCAAAATTTGACCCCGGGCCCGCTCGCTCGGATTCCAATAATTCTCGAAGGGGACACTAACTCAAAGCGTAAGGATCATTAATATACGATTCTTACTTGATTTCATGGCCAATTCACAGAAAATTCTCAAATGATTACAAGTTCTAGGTTACTACCCAAATTCTTGATTTTTGCACTAATTTATGTAGTTAATTAAGCTAGAATCCATGCATGAAGCTAATTTTTGAGTAGAGTTCACTTACCTTAGAAGACCAGGTCGTTAGCCCTTAACAATGGAGGAAAATCGCCCAAGGAAAAAGAAAGAAATGAGAAAAATGGGTTTGAAACCCGTATATAAAACACACTGCCTGCACAGTGATTCCGCATCTGCGGCTCGGGGACCGCATGAGCGGTCCCGCACCTGCAAGGAAAATCTCGCGCCTGCGAAATGGGCTGGGGAGCCTGGGCCCGCACCTGCGGCTCCGCTCCTGCGGAATATTTTCCGCACCCGCGATAATTGGACAGGCCATTAGGTAATCGTACCTGCGATGTTGGGGACCGCATGAGCGGTTCCGCACCTGTGACTGGGCAACCGCACCTGTGGTCACACTAGAACAGGTGCACCAGCAGCTATGTTTGCTGGTTTTTAGCCTCGTTAGGTGCCCTGAAGGCACCTGGGCCCACTCGAGCCCTAGTCCAAATATACCAACGAGTCCCAAATCATAACACGAACTCGCTCGAGCCTTTGGAACACCCAAAACAATGCTAAAACTCAAAATCACACCCCCAAACCCCAAGAACCAAACTTAGGAACTTTAAGTTTTCTAGACTTCGCTAACAACGTGCCGAACTGACCTATACAACTCGGAATGACACCAAATATACACACGACTTCCAAAATCATCCTACGAACTTATTCGACTAGTTAAACGACTAAAATAACATCAAAACAAGTAATTAAACCTCAAAACTCATAGAATTTTCTTAAAACTTCATAAAGCTCAAATATTCCAATTTCGATCCGAACCACGTCATTTCAAGTCCGTTTTACACCAAATTTCACAGATAACTCGCATAACATATATTAAACCTGTTCCGAGCTCCTGAACCATAATACGGGCCCGGTAACGCAGATTTCACATCAAAGTTCATTTTCAAAAGTCTTTCTTATTTTCATAAAATAATTTTCTTTAAAAATTCATTTCTCGGGCTTGGGACCTTGAAATTCGATTCCGGGCATACAACCAGGTCCCATATTTTCCTACGGACCCTCCGGGACCGTCAAATCACGGGTCAGGATCCGTTTACCAAAAATGTTGACCAAAGTCAACTTTATTCCATTAATTATCATAAATTCAACAGTTCAACACATTTCCACATAAAGACTTCCCGGCAACGAGCTCGGGCTGTGCACGCACAATGAGGTGAGATTAACGGAGGCTTTCGGGGCCTCGGAACACAGTTTCTGCTAAATTACACAAGATGACCTTTTGGGTCATTACAATCTCCCTCTCTAAAACAACCGTTCGTCCTCGAACGAACATAGAAAAGTACGTGAATCGGGGAAAAGGTGGGGATAACGGCTTCGCATATCGGGCTCGGACACCCAAGTAGCTGCCTCAACAGGCTGACCTCCCCACTGAACACGAACTGAAGGATAACTCTTCGATCTCAACTATCGCACCTGTCGATCTAATATGGCTACCGACTCTTCCTCATAAGACAGATTCTTGTCCAACTGGACACCACTGAAGTCAAGTACATGAGATGGGTCTGCAATATACCTCCGGAGCATAGACAAGTGAAATACTGGATGCACGGCTGGCAAACTTGGTGGCAAGGCAAGTCTGTAGGCCACCTCTCCTACCTTGTCCAGAATCTCAAATGGACCAATGTACCTAGGGCTCAACTTGCCCTTCTTTCCGAATCTCATCACGCCCTTCATGGGCGACACTCGAAGAAATACCCGGTCGCCTATCATAAATGCCAAATCTCGAACTCTGTGATCCGCATAACTCTTCTGCCTGGACTGAGCTGTACGAAGTCTATCCTGAATGATCTTCACCTTGTCCAAGGCATCCTGGACTAACTCAGAACCCAACAATCTAGCCTTTCCTGGCTCAAACCACCCGAATGGAGACCGACACCGTCTACCATACAACGCCTCATACGGAGCCATCTGAATGCTCGACTGATAGCTTTTGTTGTAGGGAAACTCAGCTAAAGGCAAGAACTGGTCCCATGAACTACCAAAGTCAATAACACAAGCTCGCAACATATCCTCCAAAATCTAAATAGTACGCTCGGACTGCCCATCCGTCTGAGGATGAAATGCGGTGCTCAAATCAATCTGGGTGCCCAACTCTCGCTGAAATACTCTCCAAAAATGGGAGGTAAACTAAGTACCTCGGTCTGATATAATGGATATGGGAACACCATGCAGTCTAACAATCTCTCTCATATAGATCCTTGCCAACTTCTCTGCTGAATACGAAACTGATACTGGAATGAAGTGCGCTGACTTGGTCAGTCTATCCACAACGACCTATACTGCATCGAACATCCTCTGAGTCTGTGGGAGTCCAACTACAAAGTTCATGGTGATACGCTCCCACTTCCACTCGGGAAGCTGAATCTGCTGCATCAAACCACCGGGTCTCTGGTGCTCGTACTTAACCTGCTGACGATTCAAGCACCGAGCTACATAAGCTACAACATCCTTCTTCATTCTATACCAGCAATAATGCTACCGCAAGTCCTGGTACATCTTTGCGATGCCCGGATGAATGGAATACCGGGAACTATGGGCCTCCTGTAGTATCAACTCATGAATACCATCCACATCAGGTACACAAATACGACCCTGCATCCTCAATACTCTCTCAGCATCAACCGTAACCTGCTTGGCATCTCCGTGCCTGACTCTATTTCTGAGAACACATAAGTGGCGATCATGATACTGCCTGGCCCGAATACGGTCATACAATGAAGAACGAGCCACGGTATGGGCTAAAACACTGCCAGTCTCAGAAACCTCCAATCTCACAAATCGATTGGCTAATGCCTGAACATCCAAAGCAAGAGGTCGCTCTCCGACTGATAAATAGGCAAGACTACCCATACTAGCTGACTTCCGGCTCAAAGCATCGGCCACCACATTGGCCTTCCCCGGATGATAAAGAATGGTCATATCATAATCCTTAAGTAACTCTAGCCATCTCCTCTGTCTCATGTTCAACTCCTTCTGTTTAAACAAATACTGTAAGCTCTTATGACCCGTGAACACCTCACATGTCACACCATACAAGTAATGCCTCCAAATCTTCAATGCATGCACAATAACGGCTAACTCCAAGTCATGAACTGGATAGATCTTCTCATGAACCTTCAACTGACGAGAAGCATAGGTTATAACCTCGCCATCCTGCATCAACACTGCACCAAGCCCAACCCGTGAAGCATCACAATACACGGTATACAATCCTGAACCTACGGGCAAAACCAACACTGGTGTCGTGGTCAAGGTTGTCTTGAGCTTCTGAAAGATCCCCTCGCACTCATCAGACCACCTGAACTGGGCACTCTTTTGAGTCAACCTGGTCATCGGGGCTGCAATGGATGAAAAGCCCTCCACAAACTGGCGACAATAACTTTCTAAGCCCAAGAAACTCCAGATCTCTGTAGCTGAGGTGGGTCTAGGCCGATCTCTGACTGCTGAAATCTTCTTGGGATCCACCTGAACACCCTATAAAGATACCACATGGCTTAGAAAGGCAACTGAACTCAACCAGAACTCACACTTAAAAAATTTGGCATACAACTGACTATCCCTCAGAGTCTGGAGGACGAATCTAAGGTGCTTCTCATGCTCCTCTCGGCTGCGAGAGTATACCAATATATCATCAATGAAAACAATCACGAATGAGTCTAAATAAGGCCTGAACACTCGGTGCATCAGCTCCATAAAAGCAGCGGGGCCATTCGTCAGCCCAAATGACATCACCAAGAACTCTTAATGCCCATAACGAGTGCGAAAAGTTGTCTTGGGGACATCAGACGCCCTAATCCTCAGCTGATGGTAACCAGATCTCAAGTCAATCTTGGAAAACACTGAAGCACCCTGAAGCTGGTGGAATAAATCATCAATCCTCGGCAAAGGATACTTGTTCTTAATATTAACCTTATTCAACTGCCGGTAGTCAATACACATCCTCATCGAGCCATATTTCTTCTTGACAAACAATACTGGAGCACCCCAAAGAGAGACACTAGGCCTAATGAAGCCTTTATCCAACAAATCCAACAACTAATCCTTCAAATCCTTCAACTATGGCGGGGCCATACGATACGGCGGAGTAGAATAGGCTGGGTGCCCTGAGTTAACTCAATACAAAAATCAATATCCCTGTCGGGTGGCATACCTGGCAGGTTAGCAGGGTAAACCTCTAGAAACTCACGAACCACACGCACCGACTCCAGGGAAGGAACCTCGGCGCTAGAATCACGAACATAGGCCAGATAGGCCAAACAACCCTTCCCAACCATGCGCCGAGACTTCATATAAGAAATAACTCTACCAGAAGAATGACTAGGAGTTCCCTTCCACTCCAAACGAGGCACCCCTGGCAAAGCCAAGGTCATTGTCTTGGCATGACAGTCCAGAATAACATAATAGGGGGATAACCAATCCATCCCCAATATAACATCGAAGTCAACCATATCCAGGAGCAAAAGATCAACATGAGTCTCCAGGCCACCAATGACTACTAAGCAAGCAGGGTAGACTCGATCTACCACTATAGAATCACCCACCGGTGTAGAAACTTGCACAACAGTACTCAAGGAATCACGAGGCATACTCAAATAAGGGGAAAAATATGAACACACATAGGAGAATGTATAACCCGGATCAAATAACACCGAATCCTCTCGGCTGCAAACTGAAACTGTACCTGTAATAACTGCATCAGAAGCCTCGGCATTAGGCCTGGCAGGAAAAGCATAGCACCGAGGCTGAGCCCCTCCAATCTGATCATCTCTGGGTCGACCCACTGCGGCCTGACCTCTACCTCTCATGGCATGTCCTCCACCTCTATAAGTCTGACCTCTACCTCTGGCACCCCTACCGCCACCCCTAGCTAACTGAGGGGGCGGGGGTGCGCCTGATGTGGGAACCATGGCTCGTGAACCCTAATACTGAGACCCACCAGGACCTCGGGGGAAAAACCTAGAAATATGCCCCAATCCACCGCAAGAATAACACGGCCTCTGCTGATATGGATGGGGACTCTAAGACTGTCCCTGACGACCCTGATAACCACCCTGGAAACTCTGAAGCGGCGGTGTACTGATAGGTGCTGGTGGTGCAGTGTGAGTTACCTGAAGTGCCGACTGATAGGGTCTGGGAGGATGACCTCTTCCTGAAGAATCCCTGCCCCCAGATGAGGCTCCACTGAAACGACCGAAATAACGGGGCCTCTTGTCAGCCCCCTGACCACCACCCTGTGACATAATCATCTCAATCTTCCTGGCCACATTGGCCGCATCCTGGAACGAAATATCCGTACCTGACTCTCTAGCCATCTGAAGTCTGATAGGCTGGGCCAATCCCTCAATAAATCTTCGAACCCTCTCCCGATCAATGGGAAGTATCATAAAAGCATGTCGGGCTAGAGTGATGAACCTGGTCTCGTACTGAGTGACTGTCATAGATCCCTGCTGGAGACGCTCAAACTGCCTCCGAAGATCCTCTCTCTGAGTAATGGGAAGGAACTTCCAAAGAAATACCTCTGAGAACTGAGTCCAAGTCAAAGGTGCAGACCCAGCTGGTCTGGCTAAGCAATACTCTCTCCACCAACTCTTGGTTGCGCCAGATAACCGAAAAGTAGCGAAGTCAACCCCGTTGGACTCCACTATGCCCATGTTCCGAAGAACCTCATGGCAGCTGTCCAAATAATCCTGGGGATCCTCTGATTGTGAACCAGTAAAAGTAGCAGTGAATAACATAATGAACCTGTCCAGTCTCCACAAAGCATCTGCTGACATAGCTGATCCCTCTGCTACCGGCGATGCAATACCCGCCTGAGCTACTCCGGCTGGCTTAGGTGCCAGGGTCTGAAACTGTGGAGGTAGCTGCCCTGGTGTGCGGGTGGCAAGAGTCTAGGTACCTCCCCCAGCCTGAGAGATGGCTGGTGCAGTAGGAAGAAGACCCTCATGTGCTACGCTCTCCATGAGTCCGACTATATGGACAAGAGCGTCCTGAAGCACTAGGGTAGCTATGAACCCCTCTGGGACCTGAGCTGGTCCAACTGGGACTGCCGGAACTGGGACCTCCTCGTCAAACTCGACCTGAGGGTCCTCCACTGGGGCTGCTCCTCTAGGCTAAGCCCGGTCCCGCCCTAGAACTCTAGCACGACCTCGTCCTCGACCTCGAGCTTGACCCCTCGTAGGAGCTGTAGCAGGAGTGTCGAGCTGCTAAGCGGAACCAAGGGAAGCACGCGTCCTCTCCATCTATGAGAGAATAGAATAGAAACTCAATCAATACTCAGAATTCATATCGCACGACAGAGATGGAAAAAAATGTGGAGTCATTCTAACTTTGCAGCCTCCGGGGGATAAATACAGACGTCTCCGTACCGATCCCTCAGATTCTACCAAGTTGTCCGTGAGTTGTGAGACCTAAGCAACCTAGAGCTCTAATACCAACTTGTCACGCCCCGAAACCCCACTGTTGGGCCGTGATGGCGTCTAACGTTGAACCTGCTAGACAAGACAACGTGTAGAGTTAAACTAACATGATAATACCGAAATAACAGGTTAAGCTAAAACCAGTTCACAACTTAACATCGGAAATCGATAAAGTTTCAAAGCTAAGTAAAGACAACATAATACAGCGTCGTAATAATTTCCCAAAACTTGGAGTCACAAACTCACGAACTGTCTATAAGAGTGCTAAATACAAAGTCTGAAAGGAAATACATGACTGTCTCTGAGAAATAGAGGAAAAATAAGACATAAATGAAGAACTAGGGATAGGAGAGACGCCAAGGCCCACAAACGCCAGCGGATATACCTTGAAGCCTCTATGGTGAACTGAAGGAAACTCCCTCAACGCTGTCCACCGGGTCCGAGTGCGGGATCTGCACAACAATAAGATGTGCAGTGTAGCATCAGTACAACCGACCCCATGTACTAAATAAGTCCAAGCCTAACCTCGGCGAAGTAGTGACGAGGCTAGGACACGACAACAAAATGTACATGTGCAGTTCAATAGTATAGTAGAAACTAAACAAGAATACAATTACGGGGAAGAACATGCTGGGGGTAAGAGATAGCAAATAATGAACTGACGGAAATGAAAACAACAGTGTAAAATATCCGAAAATAATAACGGGAATTGACAACACAAATTAAACAGTGAAAAGAAACGGCACGGCATGTCCCCTCGTGCATAATAATATAAATATGGTACAGAATGTCCCCTCGTGCATAAACAACATAAACATGGCACAGAATGTCCCCTCGTGCATAAAACATCACAATCACGGCACAGAATGTCCCTTCGTGCATAAAACATCACAATCACGGCATGAAATGTCCCCTCGTGCATAAAAATATAAAATATGGCACGACATCACCCTTCGTGCTTTTACTCTCTTCCTCACTATACAGATTATGATGTAATCAATGTGAATCATGGCACGACATCACCCTTCGTGCTTTTACACTCTTCCTCACCAAAACAATGACAATATCAATGGCAAGGAATACATCATAGTGGAAATACAATTCAAAATCACCCGGCAAAGGGAAAGTATCAGTCAATATCGTAACGGTTGCCCGACAATGGTCTCAGCTATAACCAATCATTTCAAATATATACTTTACAATTGGGTTCTCAATCGAACCAATATATCATGAGTTCATCAACCAAATTTTTCAACATTAATCAACTTCCAAGTAGAGACAATTGCATATTATAACGAACATGGAAGTAATAATAAGGTTTTTATCGAAAATAGACTCACGGGCTTTCTTGACACACAATGCATAGGTACTCGTCACCTCGCCTATGCATTGAACATGATAAACACTTAACACATAGCATAAAATACATATTCCCTCACCAACGTTAGACAAGACACTTACCTCGGGTCCAAAAATAGCAATCAAGCCTCTAACACCGCCTTTCCTTTTGAATTCAACTCCGGAACAACAATATCTAGACATAATTAACTTAAGTATATCAATAATGACTCAATAAATCGATCCCATAGCCTAATTATCCATTCCTTAGCATTCTTCCAAAAATACCAAAGTTCGACCCCGGGCCCGCTCGCTCGGATTCCAATAAATTTCGAAGGGGACGCTCACCCAAAGCATAAGGATCATTAATATACGATTCTTACTTGATTTCATGGCCAATTCACAGAAAATTCTCAAATGGTTACAAGTTCTAGGTTACTACCCAAATTCTTAATTTTTGCACTAATTTATGTAGTTAATTAAGCTACAATCCATGCATGAAGCTAATTTTTTAGTAGAGTTCACTTACCTTAGAAAACCAGGTCGTTAGCCCTTAACAATGGAGGAAAATCGCCCAAGGAAGAAGCAAGAAATGAGAAAAATGGGTTTGAAACCCGTATATAAAACATATTTCCTGCACAGTGATTCCGCACCTGCGGCTCGGGGACCGTAGGAGCGATCCCGCACCTGCGAGGCAAATCTCGCGCCTGCGGAAATGGGCTGGGGAGCTTGGGCCGCGCCTGCGGAGTGGAGACCGCACCTGCGTCTCCGCTCCTGCGGAATATTTTCTACATCCGCGATAATTGACCAGACCATTGGGTAATCACACCTGCGATGCTGGGGACCGCAGGAGCGGTCCCGCACCTGCGACTGGGCAACCGCACCTGCGGTCACATCAGAACAGGTGCACCAACAGCTATGTTTGCTGGTTTTTAGCCCCGTTATGTGCCTGGAAGGCACCTGGGCCCACCCGAGCCCTAGTCCAAATATACCAACGAGTCCCAAATCATAACACAAACTCGCTCGAGCCTTTGGAACACCTAAAACAACGCTAAAACTCAAAATCACACCCCCAAACCCCAAGAACAGAACTTAGGAACTTTAAGTTTTTTAGACTTCGCTAACAACGTGCCGAACTGACCTATACAACTCGGAATGACACCAAATATACACACGACTTCCAAAATAATTCTACGAACTTATTCGACTAATTAAACCACTAAAATAATATCAAAACAAGGAATTAATCCTCAAAACTCATAGAATTTTCTTAAAACTTCATAAAGCTCAAATATTCCAATTTTGATCCGAACCACGTCATTTCAAGTCGTTTTACACCAAATTTCACAGATAACTCGCATAACTTATATTAAACCTGTTCCAGGCTCCGGAACTATAATACGGGCCCGGTAACGCAGATTTCACCTCAAAGTTCATTTTCAAAAGTCTTTCTTATTTTCAGAAAATAATTTTTAAAAAAAATTCATTTCTCGGGCTTGGGATCTCGGAATTTGATTCCGGGATACACCCAGGTCCCATATCTTCTTACGGACCTTCCGGGCCCGTCAAATCACGGGTCCGGGTCCATTTACCAAAAATGTTGACAAAAGTCAACTTTATTCCATTAATATCATAAATTCAACAGTTCAACACATTTCCACATAAAAACTTCCCGGCTACGCGCTCGGGATGTGCATGCACAATGAGATGAGATTAACGGAGGCTTTCGAGGCCTCGGAACACAGTTTCTGCTAAATTACACAAGATGAATTTTTGGGTCATCACAGTTAGCTTCAGACATTCAAACGTTGGTTAATCAGTTCGTGAGGTTGGATATTTCCCCAGCAGTGTTCTAGCTTGTACAGTCGTTCGGTCTTCCCTATTTGAGCATATTCGGGAGCGACAGGATGATGACCCATATTTGGCGATCCTTAGGGACATAGTTCGGCACGGTGATGCCAATCAGGTTACAGTTGGAGATGATAGTGTTTTGAGGATACATGGTCGGTTATGTGTGCCTAATGTTGATGACCTTCGTGAGTTGATCCTTGAGGAGGATCACAGTTCTAAGTATTCTATTCACCCAGTGGAGGCTAAAATGTACCAAGATTTGAGACCACATCATTGGTGGAGAAGGATGAAAAAGGAAATTGTGGCGTATGTGGCTCGTTGCTTAAATTGTCAGCAGGTAAAGTATGAACATCAGAGACCTGGTGGTTTGCTACGGTAGATAGAGATTCCTGAGTGGAAGTGGGAGCGTATCACTATGGACTTAGTTGGTGGGCTCCCACAGACTCAGAGGAAATTTGACGCAGTTTGGATTATTGTGGATAGGCTGACTAAATCAGCGCATTTCATTCTGGTGGAAAGAACTTATACTTCAGAGCGGTTGGCAGAGATATATATTCGAGAGATTATTTGCCTTCACGGCGTGCCCGTGTCTATCATTTATGATCGGGGTACGCAGTTTACTTCGCACTTTTGGAGGGCAGTTCGGTGTGAGTTGGGTACCCGAATGGAGTTGAGCATAACATTTCACCCTCAGATTTACGGGCAGTCCGAGCGTACCATTCAGATATTGGAGGATATGCTTTGCGCTTGTGTTATTGACTTTGGAGGTTCATGGGATCAGTTTTTTCCGATAGCGGAGTTTGCTTATAATAATGGTTATTAGTCGAGCATTTAGATAGCTCCTTATGAGGCGTTATATGGTAGACGGTGCAGATCGCCAATTGGATGGTTTGAGCTGGGAGAGGCTTGGTTGTTGGCTACAGACTTAGTTCAGGAGGCCTTAGATAAGGTCAAGATCATTCAAGAGAGACTTTGTGCAGCTCAGTCTAGGCAAAAGAGTTATGCCGATCGTAAGGTTCGTGATGTGGCATTCATGGTTGGAGAGAGAGTATTGCTTCATGTGTCGCCCATGAAGGGTGTTATGAGATTTGGGAAGAAGGGTAAGTTGAGCCCTAGGTATATCGGGTCGTTTGAGATTCTTGATAGAGTGGGGGAGGTAGCTTATAGACTTGCATTGCCTCCAGGGTTAACCTCAGTTCATCTGGTATTCCATGTGTCAATGCGCCGGAAATATCATGGTGACCCGTCCCACGTGTTAAATTTCAGCTCTGTCCAATTGGACAAAGATTTGACTTATGAGGAAGAGCCGGTAGCCATTTTAGACCGGCAGGTTCGTCAGTTGAGGTCTAAGAGTTATCCTTCAGTTCGAGTGTAGTGGAGAGGCCAGCCCGTTGAGGCAGATACTTGGGAGTCCGAGTCGGATATGCAGAGTAAATATCACACTTATTTGAAAATTCAGGTAATCTTCTATGTCCGTTCGATGGCGAACGTTTGTTTTAGAGGTGGAGACTGTGATGACCCAAGGGGTCATTTTATGAATTTAGACTCCGTTCTAGGCTTATTAGCCATAAAAAGATTAATTTTAACTACCTCAATTTGCATGCACATCCCGGGCGTGAAACCGGAAAGCTTTTATGTGAAAATATAAGAAATAATAATTTTTAGAATTAAAAATTTGGTTTTAGTTTACTTGAGTTAACATTTTGAGTAAACGGACTAGGATCTGTTTTTCGATGATCCCGGAGGTTCGCAATAAAATATGGGACTTGAGCGTATGCCCGGAATTGAATTCCGAGGTCCCAAGCCTTAGAAATCAATTTTTGAAAGAAATTGTCTTGCTGAATTATTAATGAAATAAAGAAATGAATTAACGTTTGAAACCATTGGTATCGGGCCCGTGTTTTGGTTCCGGATCTCGATACAGGTTGTTATGATATTTAAGCCTTGTCTGCGAAATTTGGTGAGAATCGGGATTTATTTGACGTGATTCGATCGTCTGGTTGATAAATAGTGAACTTTAAGTGTTCTTGAGAAAAATAATGAGTTTTGAGGTTTAATTCATAGCTATAATTGTGGGAATCAATAGCAATTATTTTAAACAATCATATTTTTTCTTAATCGGGACTTCAGTGATTAACCAATAATCCAACTAACCATTTAAATGCTCAACATCAACATAAGAAAAAATAAAACGGCAACACTATAACATAGATAAATAAACCAACGTTACATGTAAACACAAAAGAATACTGAAAGAGCATGAAATTAAAAGTGAGAAATGGAACCTTTATGGATTTCAGACTAAGCCTACTCCAACATTTGATTCAATACAAAAAGACTTCAGAGCGAACCGTGCAACAGTAGAAAAAGGGATCTCGACCTGCTAACAAAAGACCACGTCGGAACCTTAAAACTTGCCGGAAAAGCTCATCGGAAAATTCGACTCGAACCCGACTGTCACGCCCCAAAACCGAGGGACGAGACCGACGCCCAACCGGATGATCCCGGTCAAGCGGACCTGGATTGCCTTTCCTACCCAACGCATCATTCGTGTTTATAATATACATTATTCCACATGAATGAGCAATCTAGAGTATAAACATGAATCTACTACTTGAGTTCATTTCATCCTTTATTATTTCAATATTTGATTATCACAAAACATACAATAATTCCAATCCGGACCACGATTACTAGTAAACACATTTACTATCCAAAATACATATATGTACAACCCACATCATGTCTACGGAGCCTCTAAGAGTACTAAGGGTTCACACAATACTTGCCGGCAACAAGGCCCTGGCTATACCTTAAAAGACATAACATATACAAAAAGATGATGTAGACTACACACGGCCCCGAGAGGAAATGGGGCTCACCGGTTCTGCTGAAGGTACGAAGGGGAAACACCACTATGGGCGGTCTGAGCTACCTGCTGTGGAACCACCTACATCCATATAAAAGATGTAGCGCCCCCGGCAAAAGGGACGTTAGTACCATTGAATAGTACTAGCATGTATGAACCAAGTTTATTCCAAGTAGAATCAAACAATACATAATTAGAAAACAGTTAGGGTAGCCACACAAATACCACACAATTATACAGAAAACCACAATCGGAGATTCCACAATTACTCATTTCAAGTATTCATCTGTTGCGGCGCGCAACCCGATCCCACCGTACATTATCATCTCACCCTTATTACCTCTCCACCCTTATTACTTCGTGATGCAGCGCGCAACCCGATCCCACCGTACAATCACAGTTTACCCTTATTACCTCTCCACCCTTATTACTTCGTGTTGCGGCGTGCAACCTGATCCCACCTTATAATCACATTTCACAACAACAACCACCAACAATTATATCACAAGGATCTTTATCATGAAGAACATAAGTTCATATCAACCAATAACTATGTGAAATCAAGGCACAATGATCCTTACCAATCAGCAATTCATATATGGTGTTGCCACAGTCATGTAACTCAATAAAATCAGCCCATATTTACTTTCATTATTTACTACACAACACTTAGCACTTAGATACATTCAACACTTTTATTTCATTCTCATTTCTTTCATTTTGCAGCACACCCTCTCATACCGATGTATTCAACATTTAACGAGCTTTACACATGGTAGGATAAGCACAAAGAATCACCCTTCATAACCTTAATTAGCATGATAATTGACTTAAGAAAATCAGAGAATGAATTCGTACAACTCGACACAGCAGGACAAACAATTCACATATGCTCAAGTAAGAATTTTATACCGTGTACTCGGACACCAATAAGGTAACTCTACAAAGATTAAAGTTAGCCATACATACCTTGATTTGGGATTTTTCCTTAATTTCTACCACAATTCACCGTACCTTCTAGCACCTTCAATCTAGTTCACAATGTGGCATAATTTAACTTGGAATTAGGAACAATGATCATGTCTTGAACTCACTTGATCATTCTATCAAACACTAAGTGTTCTTTTAGATTAAATGGCCTCTTTTTAGTGAAAGATTACTCTAACCCATTTCCTTTTACTAGACTATGATTAGTTGGTTACATGCATGCAAGACTCCTACCCTTATCTTCATGAATTCACCTAACCATGTTTCATTTTAACAAAAATCTGGAAATTTAGTTAATGGGGTAGAAGCTTACCTCTTGTAGTTAAGAAAATTGTGTCCTACTTGATCAATTCCATGTCTGAGTAGTGTTGGAGGAACAAATTTGATGAAGATGACACTCTGTCTCTCTAGAACCCAATCTCCCCTCTCTCTAATTTATCAGAAAATGAGCTTAAAATGAAAGGGGGAGGTGTTTTAATGAACTGGGGTAGGGTATGAAATTAGAGATTTAACAATCCCAAAGCAGAAATACGGTCAGGAATGCGATCACATTCCTGCTATGCGGTCCGCATTCCTGTCGCATGATTGGCCCTCCCATGGGCCGAAAAGAAAAGTAGACTGCCCAGGTATGCGAACACTATGCAGTCTGCATACCTGTTATGCGATCGTATAGTGCGTCGCATAACTCCCTCCGCAAAAATCAAGGTGCAAGAATATGATAACTATGCGGCCCGCATTCATGAAATGCGATCGCATTCTAGGCCGCATAGTTGTCCTAAAAATGGACAACAAATTGTCCAGGTATGTGACCACTATGCGGTCCGTATACCTGATCTACGATCGCATAGTGGACCGCAGACCTGCGCAAATCTGAAAAATCATATCTTTTAAGTCCCGGGGTGCTTTTTACTCAAAAAAGGTCCATTTTAAGAATTTGTACAATTATAACAACACGGGAACTTATTCGGGCATTATTTTTAGCCATGAAATTTTACGGGTCTTTACATTCTCCCCCACTTAAAATCATTCGTCCTCCAATGAGGATCGGGGAATCACTAGAGTAGGAAAAAACACAAAATAAACCAACCCCTAAATTTTTACTAACTCCGATATTTTCTGAAAATTTCGCCAGAGTTTCCTTTGTAATTAGTCCTATCTACCTGTCAGAAAGCCCCCGAAACATATGTTTAACCAATTCCGCACATTACCAATTACTCTATCAACTTAAACATAACCCGGTCCTTTCAACAAGCTACATGTAATTCAATTATTTCACAAGCCTCACATAGTTCGGTTAACTCCACAAATTTGCACATAATTCAACTATTACAATGAGTTGCACATAATTCGGCTATTACAATGAGTTGCACATAATTCACCTATTCACAACAACATATACATTTATGGCACAATGTTTGGGAAGTCACAATAGTAGGGTAATTAGGGGAGTGGAGTGTTCTTGCACAAAATTTAACGCAATATATAGGAATGACAACTTTCAAAACCACTACCGGACTTATTCAAACAAGTGGGGATTTTTCTCTTTAATTTCATTTTCCGCTTCCCACTGGCTTCTTCGACTTGTTGACTCTGCCATAATACTTTAACAGAATCAATCTCTTTGTTTCTCAATCTATGGACTTGCCTATCAAGAATATCAACTGGAACCTCTTCATATGAAAACCCTTCATTAATTTCAACCGTCTCAACCGGAACAATAGAGGATGGATCCCCAATCATCTTCTTCAACATGGACACATGAAACATAGGTGCATTAATGACATCTCAAGGGGCAATTCCACCCTATAAGCCACCTGTCCTATCCTTTGAACAATTCTATATGGCCCGACATACCTTGGGCTCAATTTCCCTTTCTTCCCAAACCGCATCACTCCCTTCATGGGAGACACCTTCAAGAATACCCAATCATCGACTTGAAACTCCAAATCTCTTCGACGAACGTCCGCATAGGATTTCTGACGACTCTGATTAGTCTTCATCCTCTCTTGAATGACTTTAAATTTTTCCATAGCTTGGTGCACAAGATCCGGTCCTAGCAGTTCCGCCTCGCCAACCTCGAACCATCCAATCAGAGACCTACACCTCCTTCCGTACAACGCCTCAAATGGGGCCATCTGAATACTAGCATGGAAACTGTTATTATAAGCAAATTCTATAAGCGGCAAGTGATCATCTCAGCTACCCTTGAAATCTAATACACAAGCCAGTAACATATCTTCAAACGTTTGAATGGTTCGCTCTGCCTGCCCATCAATCTGTTGATGGAATGCTGTGCTGAGATTTACCTGCGTACCCAAACCTTGCTGAAATTTCTTCCAAAAGTTAGCTGTGAACTGGGCCCCTCGATCCGAGATTATAGATACTGGAGTGCCATGGAGTTTGACTATTTCCTTGATATACAACTAAGCGTACTGTTCTGCAGTATCGGTGGACTTGACAGGCAGGAAATGCGCCGACTTCGTAAGCCGATCCACTATTACCCAAACTGAGTCGAACCTATGTGGAGTGCGAGGTAACCCTACCACAAATTCTATATTGATCATCTCCCATTTCCACATTGGTATTTCCATAAGATGCGTCAACCCACCGGGCCTCTGATGCTCGGCCTTTACTTGCTGACAATTCAGACATCTAGCCACAAAGTCCGCCATACCCCTCTTCATACCATTCCACCAATAAATCTCTTTGAGATCATGATACATCTTCGTAGAACCTGGGTGTACTGAATACCTGGAATTGTGAGCCTCTGCCATTACCCTCTCCCAATACCCTCTCCCAAATATCATCCATGTCCGGAACACATAGTCTCCCTTGGCACCGTAAAACACCGTCTGAAAATGATGTAGTCTTATGATTCAGAATTGCCTCTCTCAACTGTACCAATGATGGATCTCTGAATTGTTTTCCTTGATTTCCGTTACAAGTGAAGATTCTGCTCCATTACGCACTACGACATCCCCTTCGACTGAGGTCGAAGGACATACCCCTAGACTAGCCAACTGATAAACCTCCCGAGCCAAAGGCCTCTGACCTTCTTCCAAATGAGCCATGGATTTCCGACTAAGAGCGTCGGCTACCACATTCGCCTTTCCTGGGTGGTACAAAATATTCATATCATAATCCTTGAGCAACTCTAACCACATCCGCTGCCTTAAGTTTAACTCCTTCTACTTGAATAAGTATTAAAGACTGTTGTGGTTTGTGCACACGTCCATATGGACTCCATAAAGATAATTCCGCCAAATTTTCAATGCAAACATAACCGCCGCGAGCTCCAAATCATGCGTCAGATAATTCTTTTCGTGATTCTTGAGCTGCCTAGAAGCATATGCTATTACCTTAGCACATTGCATCAATACACACCCCAAACCAACCCTTGAAGCATCACAATACACCACAAACCCTTTCAAACCTTATGTCAAGGTCAGCACTGGCGCCGTAGTCAATCTCAATTTCAATTCCTGAAAACTCTTTTCACAAGCATCAGACCACTGGAACTTAACCGCCTTCTGCGTCAGCTTAGTCAGTGGGGAGGCGAGGGTAGAGAAACCCTCCACAAATCTTCGATAATATCCAGCCAAACCCAAGAAACTGTGAATCTCTGTTGGGGTCGTTGGCCTAGGCCAATCCTTTACCGCTGCAATCTTTTGGGGATCAACCTGAATCCCTTCCCTGGAAACAGCATGGCCCAAAAAGGCGACTGATTCTAGACAAAATTCACATTTTGAAAACTTTGATACAACTGGTGCTGACGAAGAGTCTGCAGAACTGCCCTGAGGTGAGTAGCATGATCTTCCTGCCTTCGCGAATAAACAAGGATATCGTTAATGAAGACAATCACAAAGGAGTCAAGAAACGGTTTGAAAACTCGATCTATAAGATCCATAAAAGCTGTTGGGGCGTTGGTTAGCCCAAAAGACATTACCAGAAATTCAAAGTGCCCATATCGAGTTCTGAAGGCAGTCTTAGGAATATCCTGCTCCCTGATCTTTAACTGGTGATACCCGGACCGCAAATCAATCTTTGAGAAGAACCTAGCACCTTGCAACTGATCGAACAAATCATCTATCCAAGGCAATGGGTACTTATTTTTTATGGTGACCCTGTTGAGATGCCGATAATCAATACACATCCGAAGCGATTCGTCTTTCTTTCTAACAAAAAGAACTGGTGCGCCCCAAGGCGACACACTTGGCTGTATGAAACCCTTTTCTAATAGATCTTTCAATTGCTTTTTTAACTCTCTCAATTCTGCTGACGCCATTCAGTAAGGTGGAATAGATATTGGCTGCATATCTGGCAATACATCAATCCCGAAATCGATCTCTCTATCTGGTGGAATCCCAGGAAGCTCGTCCGGGAATACTTCAAGAAATTCATTCACGACAGGCACAGATTCGGGAGCAGGCACCTCTGAAGTGGTGTCCGCAACCCGGACCAAATGGTAGATGCACAATTTTCCGATCATCTTAGAGGCTTTAAGGTAGGAAATAAATCTACCTCTTGGCACAACCTTATTCCCGTCCCACTCGATAACTGATTCATTAGGAAACTCAAGCCTTATAATCCTGGTTCGGCAGTCGAGTTTAGCAAAGCACGAATAGAGCCAATCCATCCCCATAATTACATCAAAATCTACCATTTCTAACTCAATAAGATCGACCGTGGTACCCCGACCACGCACCGTGACAACACAATTCTTATAGACTCGCATGGCCGTAATGGAATCACCAACCGAAGTCGACACAGAGAACGACTCGTGAAGCTGTTCGGGTTCTATCCCAAAACTTGAAGCAATAAATGGAGTAACATATGACAAGGAAGACCCGAGATCAATAAGAGCATAAACATCATGTGGCTGAACAGTCAGAATACCTGTGACAACCTATGGGGAAGCCTCCACACTCTGGCGGCCACTCAAAGCATAGAACCGACTGGGTCCCCCTCGACCCCGTGCTCCACCCCTAACTGTACCATGCCCTACTGGAGCTGGAGGGCGTGCTGAAGATGTAGCGGCTGAAGAGCTGGACGGCTGAGCAGTACCCCTACCCGCACCCTGATTAGGTGCGCGGTAGTCTCGCTGGATATGGCCTCTCTCTCCACATCTATAGCATACCGGTATATCCAAGTAACAAGGCTCAGAATGAGACCTCCCACACTTAGGGCATGGTCTGCTGCTGTTGTAACCTCCCACCTGAACGACCCGACTGATGGAACCTTCTGCTATCTGAACCTGGTCCAGAGCGACCTCCCCGCTGATAACTGTGCCCTGATGACGGGGCACTGGCTGAGAACTGAGCATAGGACTGGGATGGCCCTGATGACCCTCTCCCAAGGACTGGTCTCCCTCTTCCAACTGAACTCCCAGGGTTGCCCGCTGACCGGGCCCTACTACTACTCTCTTTCTTCATTCTTATCTTCAACTTCCGAACCTCTGTGGCCTGGGCGAATCCCACGATCTTCCCATAGTTCATATCCGAATGCAAGGTAGTTGTAGCTGTTTCATTAACAACCAAGGGACCAAGGCCCTGAACAAACCGTCGAACTCTAGCCTCCATAGTCGGAATCATGTGGATGGCATATTTGGACAGGCACACGAACTCCATGTGGTACTCCCACATAGTCATGTTGCCCTGCTTAAGGACCTCGAACTCCGCAGCATGGGCTGCCATAGTCTCGACAGGCAAGAAATGATCCATGAAGGCATCAACAAACTCATCCCACTTTGCCGGAGGGCTCCCCTCCCCACGGGACCCCTCCCACATCTCAAACCACGAATACGCTACTCCCTTTAACTGATAGGAAGCCAACTCAACCCCCTCGGTCTCTGTAACCTTCATAACCCGGAGAGCCTTGCACATCTCATCAATGAGCTCCTGAGGATCAGCCTCCGGGTCGGTGCCTGTGAACTCTGGATGGGCTAACTGCAGAAACTGGTTAACCCTGGAACCTGAAGAATCCTCTTGCTCGCTAGAGGATGCAGGGGCAGCATGTGATCTTTGGGCCTGGGAGGCCACTAGTTGAGTCAACATCTGAATAGCTCCCCTGAGGTCCCCATCAGAAATACCAGGACCGGAAGCTGGGACTGAAAAAGAATCAGGAACATCAGCGGGAGGGACTGTAGCACCCTCCGCTGGAGCAGGGATAGGAATATCCTGACCTAGAATGGAAGAGTCAGGCAGATTCAGGGTCGGGGAATCATTCTCACCCGCACCATCAGATAAAGAATTCACGGCCACTCCTGAGGTGGCATTGGCCTCTGGTCCGACTCGGGCTATCTTTTTGGGTGCCATTTACTGAAAAATGGAACAATGCACGAGTTAGAGATAGACAACCTCACCTTTCACCATATCGCACAATATAGAGTAACAAAGGGTATTTTCCTAAATATCCATGTATCCCTCTAATTATAGATGTGGTCGACAACACCGATAAGAAGGGCTCTACTAGACACGGCTCTGAGACATCCTAGGACACTTTTAAAACCTTAGGCTCTGATACCAAGTTTGTCACGCCCCAAAATCGAGGGACGAGACTGGTGCCCAACCGGATGATCCCGGTCAAGCGGACCGGGATTGCCTTTCCTACCCAACGCATCATTCGTGTTTATAATATACATTATTCCACATGAATGAGCAATTTAGAGTATAAACATGAATCTACTACTTGAGTTCATTTCATCCTTTATTATTTCAATATTTGATTATCACAAAATATACAATAATTCCGATCTGGACCACGATTACTAGTAAACACATTTACTACCCAAAATACATATATGTACAACCCACATCATGTCTACGGAGCTTCTAAGAGTACTAAGGGTTCACACAATACTTGCCGGCAACAAGGCCCCGACTATACCTTAAAAGACATAACATATACAAAAAGATGATGTAGACTACACACGGTCCCGAGAGGACAACAAAATGGACCGCATAGCTATCCTCAAAATGGACAGCAAACTGACCAGGTATGCGACTACTATGCGGTCCGCATACCTGATCTGCAATCGCATAGTGGACCGCAGACTTGCGCAAATCTGGAAAATCATATTTTTTAAGTCCCGGGGTAGTTTTTACTCAAAAAGGATCCGTTTTAAGAATTTCTACAGTTATAACAACACGGGTACCTATTCGGGCATTATTTTTAGCCATGAAATTTTACGGGCCTTTGCACCGACCAAAAAAAGCTGTTGTTTGCGAGGAAAGAGGGCTGTTTTCCGAGCTGTCTTTAAGTTGAATTTGGAGGTTCTTTGGACTGGTTTTCAGCCGGTTTAGTGATTACTTTTATCATTTGGAGCTGCTGTCTTTTGGGGGTTTGACGGCAGATTTTAGGTGGAGTTTGGGTGGCTATTTTGCTAGGTTTAAGGCTGTTTTTCAGTTCTGTTTTTGGAGCTTTTTCGGGCTGATTCGGCGTTGTTTTTTTTCAGCTGATTTTACAGTTGATTTTCGCTTAAAAAAACAAGCTCATTTTGAGGTCATTTTCATGGATATTTGAAGGTTGGTTATGAAGGGAGGTGAGAATTTTGAGATGAGGAGTAAAGGGAGGGGTCAGCTGACTTCTCTTATCTCTCCAAAAGAGAGTCAGATTCTAGCCAAGAATCCAAAATGAAAGGGACGGCTGACTTTTTAAGTTAGGTGGGGTGAAGATCTTTTAGGGATTTGGTAGAGGAGCAGCGCTGGATTCCATCAATTTTGGGAATGAGAGAGACGATGGGTGTGTAAAAAATGGAGAAAACGGCTGATGGAGTGTGTCTATATTATTTAGGTCTAGGTCCTCTTTATATAGAAGGAATTAAGGTTAGGTCTTAATGTTGAAGATAGATGAACTTTAACTTTAGGCCTTAAAATTGATTAAAATAAATATCTAAACTTTAGCTAAATCCCTTTTAATATAATGTAAATATACTATATAATGTAAAAATCAATCTAATTAATTAAACTAAATTATATGTAAAATATGAAACCATTTTTAGTATTTTTCAAATATCATACTAAAAATAAAATTAGAATTAGGTTAAAATCATCACAAAAATAATATTTCTATCAAAATACTAATATTTTTGAAAACAAAGTGGAATTATTTTTTTATATTTTTTTACTTTTATGAAAGGTAGATAAACTAAAAATAACTAGATAAAATATCAGTTAGCTAACTAAAAGAAAATATTTGTAATTTTTATTTTTGTGATAAACTAAAGTAAAAAGGTCAAAACTAGTTAAAATAACGATATTAGACATGAACTAAATATTTAAGCGCTATACCGTATAAAATCTCGGGAAGGGTCAAAAATTACATGTCTACAAATAGTTTACGTATGGTTATGACTTTATTTTATTCAATTAAATCTCATCCGTTGATTTTTAACCATGGCAAGTGTCTCTTATCCAAGTAAGAACTTAGAGAATGGAGAGATAAGAAAATGGAGGGGAGTTGGATCTGGTCATGAATGTGCACATAAAAATTTCATTCAGTAATTAACGGTGACTTGATTTCTTAAAGTCAACATGTAGATCATATTTCTATTTAGAAAGATTTCTTAGCTTGTTTAAGTATCAATTGTAAGTTTTTGTAACTACATATCGATGCTTGTGGAATCAGAAAGATCGATGTAAAGAGATAATTAACTACTGATTTAATTCTTTAGTGTATATGTGTACGAGTCAAAATGAGTTTGATACTGTTTCTTGATACCTTTTCAAATGTCGCAAACAAGACAAGTTTGATACTTTCGTAAACTCATAAATAAAAATGTCACTAAATTGTTTACAGTAACTTAAATTTCAAAATACCCTCAACACTAAATTTCTGACATTTAATGTCTTAAGTCATTATATGCCGGCATTTATATGAGTTACTGCGATACTTCTAATGTCTTGTAGAGTTAGTGAGGTTAACTCTGTATTGCATCTATCTACATATTTGCAATGTGATAACATCGTTTTTCATCGCAAAAAATTATGGTGAGATGGATATAAAAAGCTTTTGACCTTAGATTAGAAAAGAGATTTAGGTATGAATATTAAGAATGCAAAAGTTATGATTGAGAACGTTAACCTTTTATTTGACCTTTTGCGACATACACCAATTGAGAGACAAAACAAATACTCCCACCACTTTAATTTATGTGCATCTGTTTGATTGGACACAGAGTTTAAGAAAAAATGAAGACTTTTTGAATTTGTAGTCCTAAACAAGTCAAAGAGAGGTCCAGAATATTTGTGTGATTATAAAAGTTTCTCATTAAGAACAGAATTGGAAGTTTAAGTTAAAGTATTGTTTACCCTAAAATTCGGATAACAATTAAACTTGTATTATGATTTTAAGGATATGTGGTTTCGTCCAATACCAATTGATAAATGAGAAAATAAATTAATAAATTAAACTATAATATAAATCAAATCAGTATATAATCTGAACCTCGACCTCGAGTTAGTGTATTCTCGAGGTGATAGTAGCACTAGAACGATAAAGATAGAGCAATTATGATGAACAGTAAGTAGAGCAATGAGCAAGCAAAAAATGACTGTGTACCTTTTTCAGTGAATTATGATGGTTACAAATGAATGGAATTCCTCTTTATATAGTAGAGGAATCCTAATTATGGTATGATTCTAATTATAGTAGGAAATCGTACAAACAACTGATTAACCGCTATACATTTGACCCGTTCCGAGATTCACGCCACGATCCTCGATCAATCATGGATATCTCGCTCTTTCCGTTATAAATTTGCTTTGATATTATTCGAAGTCTGTCTCTTCTGGCCTCGATTGATATCGACCTCGATCTGGGGAGAGGCTTCGATTTCGGACTCAACGTCTCAGCTCTTCGATGCAACGTCCCAATCTCGATCAAAACGTGAAATCGGGTAGCCCCGATTTATACCGTATACAGATATTCCCCTTGTTTCTTAGAATATAGTGATAAGAAACGATTTGAGCCTCGATTTTTCTACGACCTCGATAAATAGTGATGTCATCCTCGTGATGTACGCGATAAAATTGACTGAAACGTCCATTCGGTATAGTTTTTCAAACCATTAATGCACGTCAGTGGGCGGTTGGCCACTAGTGCCGCCGAACCGTCACCGGAAATCTATAAATATGGCTTCTTTTTTTGAATCAAACCTTTAATTTCATCTTCATCTAAGTCTTCAACTCTTTTAACCTCCTCTCCTTAATCATTCATTAGGCCATCTCCGCAGTTTCAAACCACCAGAACTCAACACTTTCCTCTTTTTTCTACTCGTATAATGGCGAAAACTTCCAAAATTGTTCCACAAAAAGAAAAGGCTTCCTCTTCTTCTTCACGGCCGGTTGGTGATAAAACGCCGGCGGAACCGCTCCCTAGTGAGTATGTTCCCAGCCCGTGTGTTCTAAAGTCTGACTTACAAGTCGAGAACCCTCCATCGGTATCTGGCCGATGTGAGCACGTATCGAGATATATTCGCTCGATAACAGTGGGATATCTCGAGGACATTAAAAGGGATTTCAACTGAGGGGATAAAGTTGTAGAGATCCCTTCTCCCGACGAAAGCATTACTACCCACGTGGAAGGGTGTTTACACTTACCCTTTCACGTTGGGTCCCCTCGACCCTGTTATTATAGATTTTTGCAAAAGATACCAAGTGACCCTTGGCCAAGTTCACCCTTTTTTCTGGCACATCGTTATCATGCTCTGTTTCTTCTCCATCAAAATCGAGGGGCTATCGTGTACCCTCGACCACCTCATCAGGTTATACCGCCCCCGAATCTTTCAAGGGTTGATCAAACTGCAACGTCGAGCGACTAAGACATTTTTCTCGAGTATCGACGAGGACAAGGATCGGGGGTGGATGAGTCGGTTTGTTCGAGTGAGGACCTGTGACCTCATCCCGAAGGAAAAATTCCATTTCCCGAGAAATGGAACCCGGAACGTAAGTAACACTTTACTTGTTAGTTTCCATGTCTCTATTTTTTGCTTTATTTAACATCTTCATTTGTCATGTAGTGGAAGCTTGGATGACTTGAGCGGTTCTTGACCTCGAGGACTAGGTTTAGAAGTTGGCCTCGACTTCCTCTTATGCTGAGTACTGTTGGCGCGACTTGGCAAAAGGCAAATGGGAGGCAAAGAATCATGGAGAGTTTCTCTCCCTTATTTCCGAGGTGTTGGTCACATTTTTTTTCTTACTCAGTTTCTTTTTGTGTAGGCCTGAAAAAAGACGCGGTCTTATGGCCTCCGAGCATCAAGGAAGAGGCTAAGTCTCCGGTTCCGAAACCGGGGAAAGATAACAAGAGGAAGAGGGTCTCGGAGTCCGAGGACCCCAAACCTAAAAAGGCTCCAGCTCAAAGACGCGGGGGGAATGTTATCCCTCTGACTATAGAGTCGGTCCAACAGTTGAGAGAAGAAGAAGAAGAAGATGAGGGCGATGACTCGGCGCTGGTGATTCAAGCAAGGAAGCCCGCCGAGGCCGCCAAACCTTCAAAGCCGCAGGTAGTTATCGAGACCCGGCCTCGTGATGAAGAGGCTTTGACTAAAGATTCGGGCAAAGTCCCTGAATCGCCTGAGGTCGAGAGTGTCCCTCGAACAACAACAAACATACCGGAGGGGCACGTTTCTGAGACCCCCAAAGCTGAACAGAGTGCCCCGAGCGACTCACTCGAGGTTGTGACAGGAGGTCACTCACCTTCTCTACCGGCCTTTTTTGAGTAGGCTATAAGAGACACTCGGGCTCTAAGGACCCCTGACATAGGTGGAGTCCCCAGTGAAGAGGATCCTTTTCGAGATTGTTTTACCGGGGTCGATGATGCCTCTAAACTCAACGAAGCATCTACCCTCTTTGAAGAGGCCCAACGCCGTCTATGTCGAGTAAGTGTTAATTCTTGTTGTTGTAATTTTCTTTTACTCTTCCTTCCTTCTGTCTAACATCTTTTTTTTCTCATATAGGCTTTCTCCAAGTCTCGGGCCGACTTGAGCCAGTGTGAGGCCGATCTTCAAAAGCTTTCGGAGGAGAGAAATGCTCTCAGGATCCTCTGTGGGCAGAAGGATGAGGAGCTCAGGGACCTCCGAGTTGACTTGGCTAAGGCCCGTAACAAGGAAGCCGAGCCGAACAAGCAGGTAACTATTCTTTTGAAGAAATACGGGCTCAATCGAAGTATGGAAGCTAATGTTTCGATGTCTCAGTTGCAGCAAAAAATTGAAAAGATCAAATTATTCCCGGGGGAGGTCGATCGGGTTAAAGCTAACTGCCATAGGTGAAAGGAGTATCGCCTTGCTGCGGAGAAAGAGACTTCCTTGGCTCAACTGTCATCGGCCGAAGTCCAACTTTGGAATGCTAGGGAGAAGAGTTTGGTTCAGGCCAAAAGGATCGAGGAACTCGAGGACGAACTCGTTAAGGCCCAAACTGAGGCTGAAAAGGCAAAGGCCCAAGCTGACAAGTCGGTAGCTATATACCTGGCTAATGCCGAGGCTGATCAAACTCAACTGAGGGAGGCTACCAATCGAGCAAAATGAACTACTGAGCTGGCTAAGTGCCACTCTCAGAGAGAGAACCTCGAGGAGATTCATGGCCGAGGCTACGACCTTTCTGAAGGGATAGCTCAAGAAAAGATGCACGAAGTTGATGCCAGACAATTGGCCTCTTCCGACGATGACGATGAAGATGAAGGCAGTAAGGGCGGATTCGATAATAGAGAGGGGCCCGTGGAGGAAGCTGCCCCCGAGGAAGAAGTCATCCTCAAGCATAACTAGTACCCTTGTATTTTTTTTCCTTTTTTGTTTTGTGAAGGACCCTTTTCGGTCCTTTGTAAATACTCTTGTTCAGATATATATAAAATAGTTTTCTTTTGAATTTCTTCTCAGTTTTTGCCTTGTGATAATTTCAGCCTACTTATGCCTTGTAAAATTTTAGCATACTCCATAATATGGTTAAGACTTCGGATTTAGGCAATTTGATCGAAGTCAAAATAATACCGCTTTCATAGTCGAGTTCGAATAAAACTCGAACTTGAAGTAATAAACCCTTAGGTTTGCATGGAGTGAGAACGGATTCTCGAAGTGTAGTCGAGTGAGTTTCTACTCGAGCTCGAAGTAGTAAAACCCTTAGGTTTGAATTGAGTGAGAGCGTATTCTCGAACTCTAAAATGTAATGGCCCTTAGGCTCTTTGAATCGGGTCGATATGGCCTTAGAAGAATGGATTTTCCCCTTTTCGGCTTGAAGACTTTAGAAAAATTTCGTTATGACTTAGCATGAAATTTTTACCCATTGGGTTTTTTGAGGGTTTAACATTGATCGAAACCCTTTTACTTTTTATTCCTTAGAACAAATTTGTATTTAAATAATTCGATACCTCTTAAGGTTTTTCGAGGGCTGATATTATCGAAGCCCTTTGATTATTTTGCCGAGGGTAGCCTTTTTTAACTGATTTTTAACAAATTCGAAGGCCTATTTTTATTGCGGGATTCAGACGTCTCCGAGCCACGCTAGTTTGGCCGTAGCCTTTGGGTATGCCTTTTGGGCTTATTTTTTCAATAACACTTCAAACTTGTTCAAAGTGTTAGTCCCCGAGAATGATGACCTTGGCCTATAAATCGAGGGTTGCCTCTTTGAGGTCTTATGGTTTCGAAGTCAGATAGTTCGAACATGTTGATTTTGACGGCAGTCCCCGAATATGGAGTCGATCCTTCGAGGTGTAGTTGTACTTGTCCCTTGAGCCAGTTTTCACAAGAAATCATAAGTATGGAGCTTGTAAAGTAGAAATTTTCATTAAGTCACAAGATATCTGGTAAGGGAAAGTACTTCTTTGAATAGTGCATACATGCGTACATGTTTTGCCATTAGGGCTCGACTAATCTATACGGACACGGTTCATTCGACCCTTTGGCCCATTGCAAAGTTTCCCTACCGAGACCCCTTTGACACGAAGTATTTTCCTTGAAGATATAACATCCAAGGGTGATGCCTCCCCAGTATTCGAGGTTGATTATAAAGATACCTCAGATACTCTAAGTCAGCATGAACAGTGGTTTCCTCGTTAAAAACTTTGCCGGAAAAACCCATTTGAGATAAAAACCGGTCGAAGGAAAAATAAGTTCAACGCGTGCTTTAAGGTCCTAATATCTTCCTGCTTAATGAGAACTTCAATAACTTCGCTCGAACGCCTGAAAATAAGTTAGTGTAAAATGCAAATGAAAAAGGAGAAAGTCATACCTTAACAATAATATCGCTTGAGGAGTGAGATGTTCCAATTATTTGGTAGTTGCTCGCCATTTATTGTGCCTAGCTTGTAGGATCCCTTTCCAATGATATCGAGGACTTGATAGGGTCCTTCCCAATTCGGGCTGAGTTTTCCTTCATTAAGGTCTCGAGTATTGATGGTGACTTTTCTCAGAACCAAGTCCCCGATTCTAAAGTGGCGAAGGTTGGTCCTTCGATTATAATACCTTTCGATGCGTTATTTTTGTGCGGCCATTTGAACGAGGGCGGCTTCTCATTTTTTATCTAACAGTTCGAGGCTAGTAGTCATAGCCTCGTGATTTGATTCTTCCGTTGTGTATCGAAATATGTCGCTAGGTTCCATGACTTCGACTGGAATCAAGGTTGCGGAGCCATATACAGAGGAGAACGGTGTTGCCCCCGTATTGGACTTCGACGTTGTTCGATATGCCCAAAGGACTTCGGGTAGAATTTATCTCCATATTCCTTGGTGTCGTTCAACCTTTTCTTTAGATTCTGAATTATGGTCTTGTTCATCGATTCGGCCTGCCCGTTTCCGCTTGGATGATACGGTGTCGATAAGATCCTTTTTATTTGTGCTCTTTGAGAAACTTTGTTACCTTGCTGCCGATCAATTGTTTTCCGTTGTTGCATGCAATTTCGGAAGGTATCCCGAATCGGCATATGATGTGATCCCAGATGAAGTCTATAACTTCTTTTTTTCTAAATTTCTCGAAGGCCCGTGCTTCAACCCATTTAGAGAAAAATTCAGTCATAAATAAAATGAATTTAGCTTTACCTGGGGTCGATGGCAGAGGACCGACGATATCCATCCCCCATTTCATAAATGGCTATGGGGACAGGACCGAATGAAGTTGTTCTCCGGGCTGGTGGATCATTGGTGCATACCTTTGACACTTATCACATTTTCGAACGAATTCTGTAGTGTCCTTATCCATACTATCCCAATAGTATCCTGCTCTGATGATTTTGTGAACCAGTGACTCGACACTAGAGTAGTTTCCACGAGTGCCTTCGTGAACTTCTCGTAGGACATAATCGTTGTCCCCTGGTCCCAAACATATTTTCGTTTTTCAAATATTCAATATATTTATTCCTCCAATCCCAAGTTAGGCTTGTGGAGTTTATCTCAACGTGACCTTCATCAATTACTGACTTTAAGAGTTGAATGACAGTCCCCGAGCTGATTTCGTCGTCCTCGACTGAGGACCCCAGATTTTCAAGGGCATTGGCTTCACTATTCTGTTCTCGAGGTACATGCTGCAAAGTCCATTCTTTGAAATGATTTAATGTCACCTGCAACTTATCCAAATACCTTTGCATTCTATCCTCTCGAACCTCGATGGTTCTGTTTACTTGGTTTACTACAAGTAGGGAGTCGCATTTGGATTCGATGACTTCCGCTCCCAAGCTTTTAGCTAGTTCGAGACCTACAATCATGGACTCGTACTCGGCCTTGTTGTTAGTCAACTTAGAAGTTTTGATAGATTGCCTAATAGTGTTGCCCGTGGGCGGCTTTAAAAAGATGCCTAACTCAGATCCCTTCACATTCAAAGCGTCGTCTGTGAATAGGGTCCACACCCCCGATAAGGTACCCGATTTTAACAAAAGTTCCTTTTCGACTTTGGGTACGAGGGTTGGCATGAAGTCGGCCACGAAGTCTGCTAAAATTCGGGACTTGATGGCCATTTGGGGTTGATATTCAATATTGTACCCACTGAGTTCGATGTCCCATTTGGCCAATTGGCCCGACAGTTCGGGCTTATGTAAGACATTACGAAGCGGGTAAGTGGATAACACACATATTGGGTGATAACAACACGATAGGGGTCCGAGAACTACTAAAGAAAATCAAGAAACACTCGGAAGCTAAAAGAAAAATAAAGAAACAAAAAATGCAGAAAATTAAAGATAGATTGAATTCAAGAAAGAGTTTCTTGAATTCAAGAAGTCTATTCTTGGATTTGAATCCTAACAACAACAATTATCTAACAAAGAACTAATCGCTTTGGTAGAGACTTAAAAACAAGAAATAGATTGTGAAACCAGACCCTTTAGAATAACAAGAACAACAATAAGCCTAACCTTATCACCTTTCTTGAATACCTAGAAGTGATCTAAGATTTCGAAAGAATTTAATCTTACCACCTTAAGTTGAGTCTTGAAGGTTGAAGAATAAATCCAAGAGTAGCCACACACAAGAGTGCAAGAAAAATCTCACAATAAATATGACTAGAGGAATGACTTCCCATCGAACAACAAAACTCACATTCTAGCAATTTATCACATGAAAACTCATTAGGCACTTGAATAAGAGAAGAAAGAACATTTAACTCATTAGCAAGCTTTTTCTCATAAATTTCATGCCTCTTTCCACCAAGTTGGAATGCATAATCATCTATGTCATACTCAATTTCAAAAGTAAGCAAATTACTCTTGCACTTGAACTTAGATATTATAGTTAATGACTTGATATGCATCAAAATATCATCATTCATAAAAATTATAAAGTCACCAACATAAGAAGTAAGAGTATAATTCATTACTTCCAAAAATACCTTAGGTGTTCTACAAAGTCCAAGAATGTGAATAAACCAATTATAAATACCATACTTGGACTTAATTATTAATGGAACAATATCACCTTTTATTCTTTTACGCAATGGCTCTAACTTAATAATGCCTTTAGGGAACTCCATATTGTAAACCTATAAATAAAAATCAAAATAGTCAAAAGGTTCAACAACAAAGAAATTAATCAAGCTTTTATTATCCACCATCCAGCAAGAATTGATTTCGCTAAATTCATGTTAGAATCTAATTGGATCCTTTGCAAATATCTCTTGTGCCTCATCCCCACTTTCAAAAGGACTTTCCACATATGGTTGCACAAAATCACAAGAAGTAAAACAAGAAAGAGTTAAAGGGTTAGAAAGTAAAGAAATATTTTTCTTGCATACACTCTCTTTGGCTTTTATCACAGAACTAGCTTTCTCCTCACCCTTATCCTCTTCTCTCTCACCACGGTTTTCTTCTTTTTCTTCACTCAAACCCTCTTGTTTCTCTACCTCACATCTTTTTTATTATCTCACGACCTTCTCTCTTTTCTTTCCTCTCATGTTTACTCTTTTCCCCCCTTGACATCCCACTCTCTTCACTCAACACAATCTCTCATTTTTCCTCTCTTGGTATGTCAACATGCACTCTCTTACTTCTCTCATTCTTTTCTCTCTCATATTTTTCCATATTCTCTTTAACAGTCTTTTCGTCTTCACGAATTGTGAGGGAGTCAAAGGCCCAAGAATGAGTTTCTTCCCGTTAACCTCAAAAGCGTACTTGTTTTTTTCCATGCTATATGAAGCTCTTCTGTAGACATACCATGGATTTCCCAACAAGATATGATAATTATTCATGGGAATCACATCACACCAAATTTCATCCTCATACCTTCCAATAGAGAATAGTAATAACACTCTTTTATCCACCTTTACTCCTCTCAACATGTAGGGTTCAATATTGTCAACACAAGGCAAGTTCAATCTTTCAACCATATAAGAGCTAACTGAGTTATAGCCATATTATTTGTCAATTCTAAGGGCGCAAATCGCGGACATCACTTTAGCTCTTGTTTGAAAAATAACTTTACCATTGTCTTCCTTCCATTCGCTATACTATAAGTTTGAATTTTCAAGTTGTTGAGTCATAGTTCGCCTCCTTTCACGATAAGTACCTGTTTGAAACGTCTTGAACAAAGATTAGAAGAATTATGTATATCTCAAGTTTGTTTTTTTCCTTCTAATACTCTCACCTCTTTTGCTTTTTTTCACTCAAAGCAACTCTTGGTCGTTAATCTTTAAATTTATTAATAAACCTAACAAGTCACAACCATTTAGCGATAAAATTGAGGAGCTAAAAAAGAAAAAGGAAAGTGAAAGACCAAACCTAGAAAGAATAGGAATTGGTTAGTTTAAAAAGAAAAAGGATAAAATTTTAAAAATCCAAAATCCACAAGAATAAGGAAAGAAGTTTCCTTAATATTCAAGAACAAGGATCCCCTCTTCTTGTTTCCTTTCTCGACTTGGAAACCAAATAATAATTGAATTCTAAAATAGTAATGTGCTAAGAATTTTTTTTTTGGCTGATTTTCGTTTTTTTTGTTCTCTTTTTTTTTTTGCTCAAGAACCTCCCAAGATTATCAAGATTTAAATCTTGATTAGCCTATGCTCTGTAAAAGTGCTTGCTTCTGGTAAAGAGGATATGCATGATTATTGTGATATTAGTAATCAAATACTCTTTCATGAACCTATCTATGACTCTTTTTGTGACAGTTTGAGCAATTATGTAGAATTCATTGGTGTTGCGAATATTATTGGGGAAAATTATAATCATGAGCTTGGATGTATTGAATATTTCATTTTGGAATTTATGGGTTCTTCTGACCTTTCTGAGAATTTATGTGTTTCTTTGAATAACTTACGTGTAGAAGAATCCATGAGATTTATAATTGATAATTGGCTATATCATAAAAGTGTCTTATTTGATACATGTGGCGGAGATAATTGTTTTAAATGGTTGCATGACCAATATTTTGTAATTTCTTTTGCGTGCACATATTTGGACTACCTTATTGACAATATCGCATTGCAAATTTCATTATATAGTGCATCTGACAGAGGTTTTTATTTGACAAATCTAAGTAGGCATAAATTTTATTGGGATGATGATGTCTATATGCTTTATAAGGGAGTATTTACACCTATTAGGCTTAATACGGTTAAGTGGACACATGGTCACTATCTTGTTTTATTCCTACCATTTTTTCAGATTAGTGGATGTCATTTACTAGTGCATGTTTTCTTTTTCTTGCAAAGTCGAAATTCAAGGACGGATTTTCTTCAAGAAGAGGGGAATGACAGAATACTAGGAATATCAAATCTATTCAAAGACAAGAATGAAGCTTTGGAATCTCAAATAGGGCCTTTAGCAAGATGTCAAGCTAAAGTGTTGCCAAACAAGGTCATTAGACATCAAGTGCAAGTAAAGAAGTTGTTAATTGGGAGGAAGATCTTAAGGAAAGGATATGAGTTATAATATATGTGTTATAATTATTTTATGTCCCAAATTCATGTCCAAGAAGAGGTGGATTAGATCCCTAGAAACATCCTCTGAAGAAGGTCCAAATCAGGTCACCATTGGACCAATTTGGCACCTAAAATGTGTCCAAACTTGCAGCCCATGAAGTCCTACATAAAGCCACGTTTTTATAGCATAAATAGGACTTACTTTATGTCCAAGAAGGGTACAATAGTCGTGCTAGATGTTGAGTGCAAGTTGGTGCCTAGTTGCTTACAAATTTCCTTCAAGATTTTCAGATTTTCATGATTCTATCCAAGATTGGTTTGGGACATATTTCCATATATTAGGGGACTATATTTATTGCTTTCCTAGTTAGTTAAGGTTATGTTTTCCTTTTCCTAATATTGTTGGAAGTACTTTCCAAGAATGACTTGATTTTTGCATCCTAGTATTTTCCTTTTCCTAAGGTAGTTGGACTTGTTTTCCAAAGTAGTTTAGGACTTTATTTCCTTATTTTTTTGGTACAATTTCATTACCCCTCTCTATATAAAGGGTGTATTCTTTGTTTTTAGACTTAGATTATAATCAATAAAAATTGTGAGATTTTTCGTGCACTCTTGTGTGTGGTTACTCTTGGATTTATTCTTCAACCTTCAAGACTCAATTTAAGGTGGTAAGATTAAACCCTTTTCGAAATCTTAGATCACTTCTAGGTATTCAAGAAAGGTGATAAGTTTAGGCTTATTATTGTTCTTGTTATTCTAAAGGGTCGGGTTTCACAATTTATTTCTTGTTTTTAGTTCTCTACCAAAGGCGATTAGTTCTTTGTTAATTAATTGTTGTTGTTAGGATTCAAATTCAAGAATAGACTTATTGAATTCAAGAAACTCTTTCTTGAATTCAATCTATCTTTAATTTTTCGTCTTTTTTTTTTGTTTCTTGATTTTCTTTTAGCTTCCGCACGTTTCTTGATTTTCTTTAGTAGTTCTCGGACCCCTAGTGTGTTATTACCATTGGGTGACATTGAAAATATGGTTTTAGCTTCCTGGAGGTGCTTACTAGAGCTAGTGCCAATTTTTCTAAGTGTGGATACAAATTTTCTGCTTCTCGTAGAGTTCGACTTACATAATAAACAGGAAATTGCGTACCTTGCCCTTCTCGAACTAGGACACTACTTACCGCGATTTTCGAGACCGCCAAGTATAAGTAAAGCTTTTCATCTGCCTTTGGAGTATGAATCAATATTGGGCTCAAGAGATATTGTTTTAATTCTTATAACGCCTACTGGAACTCTGGGGTCCAGGCGAAATTGTTCTTTTTTTTAAGTAGTGAGAAGAAACTATGACTCCGATCTGATGATCTCGAAATGAATCTACTTAAAGTAGCTATCCGCCCTGTCAGCCTTTGCACGACTTTAATGCTATCTACGACAGTGATGTCCTCGATAGCCTTGATTTATCAGGGTTGATCTCGATCCCCCGATTTGACACCTATGAAGCCGAGGAATTTGCCCGAACCGACCCCGAAAGCACATTTCTTGGGGTTGAGCTTCATGTTGCATTTCTTGGGGTTGAGCTTCTGTGCGCGGGGAGTTAACTAGTATATCATCAATATATACTTCCATTGACTTACCTATTTTTCTTTGAATATTTTATTTACTAGGCGTTGGTAGGTAGCACCTGAATTTTTTAGCCTGAAGGGCATTACGTTATAGCAATATGTGCCGTACTTAGTGATGAATGAAGCCTTTTCCTGATCTTCCGGGTTCATTTGAATTTGGTTGTACCCAGAATAGGCGTCGAGAAAACTAAGGATCTCGTGGTCGGTCGTGGCGTCGATCATACGATCGATGTTAGGCAGGGGAAAAAGTCTTTGGGGCATGCCTTGTTTAAATCCTTATAATCTACACACATCCTAAGTTTTTTCCTTTTTTTAGGGACTACGACTACATTTTCTAGGCATTCAGGATATTTTACTTTCCGAATGGATTCTATTTTGAGAAGTTCAGTTACTTCGTCCTTGATGAATGTGTGTTTTACCTATGACTGGGGCCTTCTCTTTTGTTTCACTGGTCTGAACTTCGGGTCCAGACTTAATCGATGTGTTTTTATCTCTGGTAAGATCCCTGTCATATCTAAGTGGGACCAAGAAAAATAATCCATGTTATCAATAAGAAATTTAATGAGTTTCTTCCTGAGTTTGGGGGTTAACCCCGTACCCAGGTATACCTTTCGTTCGAGCAGGTACTCGATCAATATAACCCGTTCCAGCTCTTCGACTGTTGCTTTGGTGGCGTCAGAATCTTCGGGAATGATGAAGGTTCGAGGGGTCCAATAATCGGCGTCTTCTTCTTCCTCTATTTCATGCTTCTTCGATTCAGCCGAGGCTGGTGGATGTGATTGCTATTTGGCTTCCTGTTTTCCTTTGATGTACGATCCCTTTGACGTTGAAAGTGTCGATATCAGTATCACCTTATCGACCGCTAACATTTCCTTTGCAGCATGCTGCTCCTCGTATGATGTTTTCACCCCGTCTGGTGTAGGGAATTTCATCATTTGGTGGAAAGTCGAAGGGACTGCCTTCATATTGTGAATCCAAGGCCTCCCGAGTAAGGCGTTGTATCTTATGTCGCCCTCGATTACATGGAACTTGGTTTCTTGAATAGTTCCGGCCACATTTACTGGTAAAGTGATCTCTTCTTTAATCATTTCGCTGGCCATGTTGAAATCGTTGAGGTCCGAGCTGCGGGAATGATTTGGTCTTGCAGGCCGAGCTGCTCCACGACCCTTGATCGGATGATATTTGTCGAGCTACCTGGATCCACTAAAACACACTTAACTTGAACTTTATTCACAAAAGATAGAAATTACCAGAGCGTCGTTGTGAGGTTGAGAAATTCCTTCTTCTTCTTCGTTGTTGAATGATACGGTGCCTTCTGGCACATAATCTCGGGTCCATTTTTTCCTAGTAATCGATACCTTAGTGTGTTTAAACACATGACCTTGTGGAATATCGACCCTGTCGACGATTATATGGATCACATGATGTGGCTCTTCCTTCTCATTTTTCCTGTTGGCGTCCCTTTCTCTAAAATGATTCTTGGCTCGATCACTTAAGAACTCTCGAAGGTGACCCTTGTTGAATAAACATGCTACCTCCTCTTTAATTACCTGCAATCCTCTCGGTTCTGTGGCCATGTGTACCGTGATACTTACACATCAGATTGTGGTTTCTTTGAGAATGATCGGTCTGTATGGGCATGGGCCATCTGGTATCTTTGATTCTTCCAATTGCCGATACAATACCCGATGCGTCGACATTAAAGTTATACTCTGACAATCGAGGGGTTAAGAATTCTCGAAGGGGACCCTCGTTAAATAAACGGTCTACCTTTTCTCTTAATTACCTGCAATCCTCGGTTCTGTGACCATGTGTACCATGATACTTACAAATCATATTAGGGTTTCTTTGGGAAAGATCGGTCTGTATGGGCCTGGGCCATCTGGTATCTTTGATTCTTCCAATTGCCGATACAATACCTGATGCGTCGACATTAAAGTTATACTCCGACAATCGAGGTGCCTCTATGGGATCGACATGCTTATCAAAACCACCTTTGCTCATGAGTCCCCAAGAACTCTGTCCTCGATCACTTCTTCGATCATTTTGGGTGGAGTTCCGTCTTGTGCCGCCGTTCCTGTGATCTACGATGTATGGCTGATATCGCTCTTTGTTCGGTCGAGTCTCCCTATCGTTGTCCCTCTGATTTCTGGCTGCGGACCTGTTCGGATATACTGAACCATAGGGAGTTCCTAATTGGTCATCCTCGACCCTGATCTTTGATTGGTACCGATTATGTACATCGGCCCAGGTCATTGTTGGATATTTGATCAAATTTTGCTTCAGCTGATGCGATGCTATCGAACTTCGTTCATTCAACCCCTGAGTGAAGGCTTGAATAGCCTAATCATCAGTGACTGGTGGAAATTCCATGCATTCCATTTGAAATCAGGACATGAACTCCCTAAGCATTTCATTATCCTTTTGTTTTACTTTGAAAAGGTCCGAATTCCTCGTTGCTACCTTTATGGCCCCGGCATGTGCCTTTACGAAAGAATCTGCTAACATGGCAAATGAGTCAATCGAATTTGGAGGTAGATTGTGGTATCAAATCATTTCCCCCTTCGGTAGAGTCTCTGCGAAATTCTTCAATAAAACAGATTCGATCCCATCATCTTCCAAATTGTTACCTTTGATGGCGCATGTATATGAGGTGACATGCTCGTTGGGATCGGTGGTCTCATTGTACTTAGATATGTCCGGCATACGAAACTTTTTGGGATTGGGCTTCGGAGCCTCACTTGGAGAAAACGGCTTATGTACAAATTTCTTCAAATCCATCCCTTTCAAAATTGGTGGTGCCCTCGGTATCTGATCAACTCGGGAGTTGTACGTTTCCATTTTTTTATCATTTGCTTCAATTTTCTTCTCTCCCGACTCAATTCGTTTGGTGAGTTCCTCGAGCATTTTCATTATTGCAGGATCAGTCCTCGATTCGTTATTATCCGACCTCTATGATACTGGCTCGGTACGACGGGTGGCTTCCGGTTCGACCCCACTCGGAATACTATGTTGATTTTGTAGATGTGAAATATCGGCTTGTTGAACCTGTAGCATTTCGAATATTACTTGGAGACTTACTCCTCCTTCTCCTCCGCCCTGTGCACCTTGGCCACCAGATCGACCTTCTCTGCATACATTCCCTTCGCAGTCTGCACCCAGGTTCGCATTTAAAATAATGTGCGAACTGACGTCGACTGGATTGGAAACAGGTGCTCCCCCGAGATTAGCTTGTGGCACCTTGACCTCCAACGCAGTTACATTATCGTTTTCCTCATGAAATCCGAGGCCATTATCACCATGAGTGGGTGCGTTTTTTGAGTTTGACATGTTTTTAACCTGAAAGCCAAAATACTTGACAAGAACAAGCGTAAAATAATGTGTTATTAGAATCAATATTGAATAATCACTATTATCCTTAGCCCCACGGTGGGCGCCAAACTGTTACCCTAAAATTCTGATAACAATTAAACTTGTATTATGATTTTAAGGATATGTGATTTCGTACAATACCAATTGATAAACGATCAAATAAGTGAATGAATTAAACTATAATATAAATCAAACCAGTATACAATCTGAACCTCGACCTCGAGTTAGTGTATTCTCAAGGTGATAGTATCACTAAAACGATAAAGATAGAGCAATTATGATGAACAGTAAGTAGAGCAATGGGCAAGAAAGAAATGGTTGTGTAGCTTTTTCTCAGTGAATTATGATGGTTACAAATGAATGGAATTCCTCTTCATCTACAATTTTCTATTTCGATTTTTCTAAAGACAAATCAACCAAGTAGAAGTTGAAGTTCAGTTGGAATCCAGTGTAGAAATCCTAATTAAGGTGTAGTTCTAATTACAGTAGGAAATCATATAAACAACTGATTAACCGCTATAGATTTGATCCACTCCGAGATCCACGCCACGATCCTCGATCAATCATGGTTATCTCACTCTTTCCGTTACAAAGTTGTCTCGATATTACTCGAAGTCTGTCTCTTCCGCCTTGATTGATATCGACCTCGATCTGGGGAGAGGTTTCGATTTTGGACTCAACGTCTCAGCTTTTCGGTGCAACGTCCCGATCTCGATCAAAACGTGAAATCGGGTAGCCTCGATTTCTACCATATACAAGTATTTTCAAATTTAAAAAGGGATCATTCTTTTTTAAACGGACCAAAAAAGAAATAGATTCATATAAATCGAAACGGAGGGAGTACCTTTTAAATTATCTTCCTTTCTTTATTTCAACTTTTATTTGGGGAAAGAGAGAGAAGAAGAAAAATGGAGACAAACAAAAGATATTTGCCATGAAAATGATAGTTTTTTAAGGCACGGTGCAAGACTTCCTTAAACGGTAACCTTAAAATCCAAAACAAGAAGCCATTATTCGTCTGTCCTATTGACATGTGGATCACACTTTATTGTCTCGAATGCTAGTCAATGACCTTCTCAATTATGATACATGTTTACTTTTATACCCCTGTTTCATTAGATAAATTACATTTCATTACTAAAACTTGTTAATTGCTCCTATTATCCTCAAAATGTAAAGGTTGAATAAAGAAAACACCTTAAGTCCTTGAAAAGTATTACTCAATTAACAAAATTATGTCAACATCTAGAGTCCGAGAGTTATTGGCACATGGGTCCAACAACTCTTAACTCATATTGACAATTTAAAAATCGTGTTTAATTCGTCAAAAACTTGACATAAAATATTGGTGATAGAAGAAGTTTTCAAATTAGTAATTTAAAAGTATGTTTGATAGAGAAAACAACTCATTATTAAAGCTTAAAATATATTTGAATGATCTAATGAATTAGAATTATTGGAAGTCCTGAAAACGTATTGAAAAAATAGTCAAAACAAAAATAATAAGTGTCACATAAAACAGAGTGCATAAAATATTATTACATGGGAAGTAGAATCTTGATCGACTTACACAAATAACCACTTATGTAGCCTCATACTTTCTCCGCGCGGCTCCGACCAGAATAATAAGATCCCGTTTGGACATAAGAAAAATTTTACAAAAAATTTTCACTTTTTTTTTAAATCAGTGTTTGATCATAAATTTTCATATTTTCACTTGAAGATGGATTTTGGAATTTTTCGAGTATTTTAAAAACTCAAAAAAGTTATTTTTCAAAATTTTCACTCAGATCACTCACAAAATTTAAAAAACAACTCAAAATTATATTCATGTCCAAACACAACTCTAATTTTTTCAAATATCATTTTCACTTAATTTTTTTTTTCACTTTTTCCTGAAATTTTACAATTCTTATGTCCAAACGCCCACTAAATTATCAGATACCACTCGAAAAGAAATAAATTCAAGAAATCTTAGTAGTTCAATTGGTTGATTATTATAATTTTTACCTTATTGATGAGTATTCGATTTCTCCCTTGTAATTTCCTCTCCCATTCCCCTTCTCCTATTCCCTATGCACAATAAAATTCTGAAAAAAAAGGAAAAGAAAATCCGTCATCCAAAATCTCGTCGAAAAGGGAAATTATTAAAATGGAAAGAATACTTATTCTAAGCGGAAAGACAAAAAAGAGTACTAGTATTCTAATACTAGCAAAACGACACGCGTCAGCAATCTATTGACAGCGTCACTCAAATTACTAAATCAAGCATTTCATTGGAACACGTGGCTTTCACGCACACAAAACCACTCGGCGGTTTTTTGAAAACCCGCCTCCACTCACCAATCCAAACATCCTTCTTTCTTTGGCCTTTACAGAACATTGTACACTTTCCTTATATAGGCTATTCTATTTCAGTTCAATCAGAAGACTTACCCAAAAACCCTCATTTTTGTCTCCATCATCACTACGAATAGATTCACAAGTAAGTTTTCTCTTTTCTCCCTTTTTTTTTTCTACATTTTTCTCGAAAAATAAAGCGGTCAAATTCCTCGGTTTTCTCATTAATTGCTTTTTCCTCCTCCTCCTAAATCCGTATATTAGAGCTGTATTCAAAATTTTGATTCAGAATATTAATAGAAAACATTTATACATATATATAATACTGCATCTGCTAAACATATATACTTCCGTTTCTGCCAAATATTTGTAGGAATATATATATATATATATATATATATATATTTGTGTGTGTTTCTGATACACATAGAGTGTGTGTATATATATGTAGAGTGTAGAGAGAGAAAGAAACCGAGATGGGTCGAGGAAAGATAATGATAAGAAGGATCGACAATTCAACGAGCAGGCAAGTGACGTTCTCCAAGAGGAGGAATGGATTGTTGAAGAAGGCGAAGGAGCTAGCGATCCTGTGCGACGCGGAGGTCGGTGTTATCATCTTCTCCAGTACTAGTAAACTCTATGAATACTCAAGCACCAGGTCATTTTCTCCATCTCTACTCTCTCTGTGTATGTGTATTCTCGAAGTTAATTTGAATTTAACAACCTCTAATTTCGTGTTTTGTTTGTGTACATCGATAGGATCTTCGTGCATTCTTTTTGTTTTACATATTTCGAGATCTTCTTTTTTTTTTTTGGCTAATAAAGACCTACTCCCCAATTCATTTTTACTTGTCTAATATTTTAAAAATAACTTGTTACTATATCCACGGTATTAATTACTCAAATTCATTAAAAATATGAATCAATTAATATGAGTATCATGGTAAATTATGCACATCATTTATTATTTCTTAAGGGATTGCAGGGTATACAGGTAAAATATATATTAAAGGAAAGAAAACTAGTCAGAGTTATTAGAGACAGAAACTGAAGTTGCAATAGTCATTGTAAGATTAATTGCAAGCACAGGGTATGTTTGAGAACTCCCCTTAGGCTTTTTCGAGTTTAGAACTCCCATCAGGCTTTTCCAAACATTTGGAACTATTCAATAGATCAATGAAATGATAATGGTAATTAAATTACCTTGGATGATGATCATCATGGTCTCATCAATGGCTAGTTAACTCCAAGTACCTTCAAATGGTCTCATCTTGGGAGCTTTGTATTTGGCTCCTTATGGTTTCGTACTAATAAATTAAAGTTGTTGTCAATATAATGTTGATTAATTAACTAGTGTTAACAAATTGTGGTCAACTAATTTCAAGGTTTGAGGAGTATTTCAAGGTTTTCACTCACTCACTAACTTCAACTTCTTTTTTCCCCTCAAATGGAATCCATGCATATACATATCCAAATTAGAGGGAGACTTAGAAGTTGAATTTCAAAGCACTAATAACTAGATTACGTTCTTCATCATTATCCCCCTCTCTAACTAGACTTGGATTACGAACTTCAAAGTAATAATGAAAAAGAAAGAAAAAGATGCAACTTTATAATCAGATTGCAATAAGAGATGTTACATACTAGTTACCACCCCCATCTCTAACTAACTTGGAGCAAATTAAATAAAATAGTAATGCTAAGGTCTGGTTGTAATTAATACAAATTAATGGACTTAACAGCAAATACTAAAACTACAGTTCACCCCTTCCATTTCCACGACGATAAAATGAATGCTACATCCTCCTCTCAGGTAGCTTCTTCTAGTAATAAAAATTTGCCACTGAACAAGTATTAGGATAGAAATATTAGGTTCTTTGCAGACTGTTTTCCCGTCGAGCATTGCAATGAGTTCAATTACTACTGCTTTTTCTTCTGTAGAAATCAATGAAGGGTAATTGAAGCGAACACTTGGGGTTCAACTTCCTTCTTTGAGATAAAATGGACTAGTTAAGTTCAGCTTATAAGCTATTGAACCAACCGTTTTAGTTATTTTTTAGGGGTCAAACAACATCAGTTAGGTTGAGACTTTTCCGCAAAGCAATACAATTCAGTCGGTAAGGTCAAGGTCCTCTAGTGGGATGTTAGGGAATAAGCTCTATCGAGAGGGAAACCGCCCAGATCACTAGCTAAGGCCCTGATCACTTCCGACTCTTAGTTTTAAAAAAGATAAGCGGTTGCTGCAAATATAATCTGGTTTAAGAGTCCCGAGTCGAATCCCACAGGGAACTAAGGTTTAGCTATAATTGTTCATTATCACTAAAAAGACAAGTTTGAATAATTTTCTAAGTTATAAAGATTGAGATTTTTTTAAAAATAGTTTACTAACAAATACTAGAAAGAAGTAAAATTATCAACTAACAAGGATGAAGTTAGAAAAAGAGGTTAAGGAGGCCTAGAATTATGATTTTTTCGATTGTCGGAATCCTTCCTGCTATATCTCCTATAATTTCATCTAAGTATTCTCTATTGATCGTGAGCACTTAAAGTGTCGTAATTCTCTCTGGAGCAACTACAAGAATTTACTAGAAACATTCTTCCGAACTATGCTAGCTAACACTATCTTACCGCTTACTATGATCACGTCAAGGTTAATTATTCCTAAGCCCACTTTTAAATCTGCCATATTGATTTCTCATATATGTTGGAGCATATAATTCGCTCGCAAAAATATTTTGATAATTTTGACATTGGTGGTTTCCTCCACAGTATGCATAAGGGAGATCAAAAGTAGAACTACCAACATCTAAATCCCATAATTCCAGGGTGTTATGTCTCTCAAATCATAAATAAAATAAAATAAAATAAAATAAATATTCAAACTTGAACCCTCACACTACTTACATCAATAACTACGTCGTTAACTCCTCGTCAACGATGCCGAAATTTGATCACGCTCAACTCTAGTTCTAAAAAGAATAAGCGGCCACTGTAAATATCATCTGGTCTAAGAGTCTAGAGTTGAATACCACAGAGAACTAAGATTTAGCTATAATTGTTCATTATCACTAAGCGGACAAATTTGAATAATTTTCTAAGTTATAAAGATTGAGATTTTTATTTTTAACTAATTAACAAACAAATAGTAGAAAGCAGTAAAATTATCAACTAACAAGGATGAAGTTAGAGAAAATGTTAAGGAGACCTAGATTTATGATTCTCTCCGGAGCAACTATAATAATTTACTAGACATATTCTCCCGAACTACGCTAGGCAGTGGCGGAGTCAGAAAGTTCATTAAGGGGGTTCAAAATATAAAGAAATAAACTCATAAAAAAATCAAGGGTTGTCAATACATAGTATATATACATATTATTAAAAAAGCTACCTAGCTACGCAGTGTAATTTTTCGACAACCCCTTGAGTGCATGTGGCTCCACCACTAACGATAGTTGACACTATCACCGCTCACTTTGATCATGTCAAGACTTTGTTATTCCTAAACCACTTTTAAACCTGCCGTATTGATTGCTCACATATGTTAGGAGTGGCGTTATTCAAAAACTACCTCAATATGTATCATTTTCCAAGTAATATATAATAAATAGGCATAGTCAATCGATTACCATTCAATTTACTGAAATAAGCACGTAGTTGAACAAGTAGAGAAATCCAACGACTCAATCATATAAAAACGCACAAAAACTTATCCTACAAAAGGTTTCATCAAAACTCTAGATAAGAATATAGCTACTCATAGTAGTATGTAAAACTACAATACTAAAATTCATAACCAATAATGAAAAATAGGAAGAAGAAAGGAAAAACTCGTTGCCGAATTTTCCACCTTGCTCCTAGCGAGTTTCTGCCTCCAAAAGTCCCCCCCCCCTCCCCCCCTAAAAAGGATATTTTAGGATGTATTTATATCAACTAG